>JAVHNF010083498.1:0-10203 GCA_034783455.1 Micropsitta finschii | reverse complement strand
CTTGCAGGGGGGTTGGACTAGATGATCTTTTGAGGTCCCTTCCAACCCTTGGGATTCTGTGATTCTGTGATTCTATGGCTAACTTAACCAGTCTGATCTCAGTTTCTTATTGGACCCCATCCAGTGGTCTTTGCTAGTCTGATATCTAAATGCAGCATTTCCCCAAACCTTCAGGTGCAATACAGAGTAATTAAGCCTGCTTTGAATTGTAAATGTCCATTAAAGAGTGTTAATTTTTGGTGACAACATTTGTGGAGCTTTTGTTATTTTGTATTTTCAGTTGCACTGACAGTGAAGACTGACACCAGTATCACAGAATCATAGAATGGCTTGGGTTGGAAAGGACCTTAAGATTATCCGGTTCCAACCCTCTGCCATGGGCAGGGATGCCCCGCAGTAGACCATGTCGCCCAAGGCTCTGTCAAACCTGGCCTAGAACACTGCCAGGGATGGAGCATTCTCAACTTCCTTGGGCAATCTCTTCCAGCACCTCACCACCCTCACAGTAAAGAATTTCTTCCTTATATCTAACCTGAACTTCCCCTGTTTAAGTTTGAACCTGTTACCCCTTGTCCTAAGACCCTAAGGGATGTGGTTCTTCATATAAAATATCCCTAAGCTGTGGAACTCCTTGGTACATGATGCTGCGGAAACTAAAGGTTTATATGGATTCAAAAAGCAGCTGTGCATAGAATAAAAATCTACAGAGGCCTGCTAACCACAGAAATACCACCCTTGGCTCATGAGTTCCTTCAGCCACAGATTACTGAAACAGAGACTATTTTTGGGTAGTATCAGTGCAGGTTGGACTGATTTTACACTCTAATCATTTCCTATTGATCTCTGCCAGTGATAGGCTACAGGGTTAGAACTGCTTTTGTTCTCACCCAATACAACAATTCTTGTGTCCTTGCTGTAACATGGGCAAGTCCATGTCCTCTCTCATGTTCTGAAGACTTTATAACCTCAGATGAATCCATCACTGAATTCAGAGTTGGATCTATCACTACAGAATCACTCGTATCTCAAGTAAAAGGCAAAGTGCTTGATCCTCTTTTGCTGTTGAGCTGTCAACTATGTTTGAACCCATATCTTATGATGAAATGCAGAACATGGGAGTGGATGCAGAAAATCCGGAGCAAAAGAATTTGTTGTGGCTTATTTTAGATTCTTCTACTTTCGTTAATCCTCTGTATCTCTTGCGATGCCACAGGCAATTAGTGGTATGAAAGACGGAACGAAACATCAACTCATTACATCTGGAAGCATTCCTACAAACACTACTTCAGATCAAAACTCCCCATCCTTTCCATTTCCAGGATAATGAGACTGGAAAGCCATGCCTATGTATCAGGGAAAGTCCTAAGAACAGCAGGATCTAATTCTAATCAACAGTGACTGAGTAAAAGCCACTTGTAGCCTAAGAGGGAGATCTGGGCAGATGTGTTCTAGTCTAGATTCATTGCACTGGGCTGTCTGATGTCAGTGATGTAGAAGCCTTTGCCATTGTGCCCCATGTGAGCTGAGCCTGTGCTAAGCAGAACGATAGTGGACACAAAGCACATCACACATTCTCCAGCTGTTAAACATAATCAGGATGAGGTTCATCTGAGACACATTTATCAGAGTTTTTCCAGGCCTTGATAGTGCAGGCAGGTGGGGCTTTATTCCAAGGCTATTGACAGCTTTATGTTTGTTTCCAGTGGATCCTCATTCTTCCACTCGCCTGGAATTCATTAGCCCAGCAGCTTGGTTTGTTGGATGCTCAGTAGTAGTACTGCTTCTGATGCCATCAGCTACTACAGAGCTGTTCTTGTTTCCTGCTTACACAGACACTTGTTAAGCCATTTGTCAAATGATTCTTGTTCTGAAGAAAAAAGCCTGGAAGTGCAGCTGAAGAGCATGTTCGTGACTTCAGAGCTCTTACACGGATTTATAGGAAGAAGCAGCTAAATAGAACATTAACTGCACTGCCTGGTGTCATTTCCATTTTCCAAGTCATGTAAAATGGCATGTGGTCTTCTATAACCCTGGGGCAGGGGCTTTCTGACTGAGGTGTTTCAAGTCTCACTGTATTTGGTGCAGTGAAGTTGCTCTGTATTTGCAGTGTGTTTTACTGTTTAGTTCCCTTCTGCTTTTGAGGGTTTGGTCTTTGACTGTTTAAAGCAACAAAGAGATTTTCTCCATGGGTTGCTTACAGTTAAATACACTGAAATCTTCCAGGAAGAAAACTGCTGAGCTCCATGGAGACACTGCTGTCCATAAAACACATGAGACTGAAGAAATGCTCCAACCCAGGCCTTGCGCACAAAAACACATTCCCAAGAAGCAGAAATTGGCTTTCAGCTTCCATTGCTACATTATGTGTTATTCACTGCAGTCTCTGCTGCTTCTCTGCTGGAAGGAATCCAGTGTGGGCTAGAAGGCTTAAAATACTTTGCTTGAGACATCATGGTGTCAGTGTTTCCTATTAAGTCTCTTCCATCTATTGGCTGAGACCACCAGGATGGATTCTCAGCAGAGGACTCCACTGACAGTAGTTTACGTTACTTATGGATCTGATTGTATGAATTTGAAGGTGCTGCTTCATAGTGATCCCAGTTTTTCAAGAGGTCTTATGTCTGCTCTTGTGCACATTACACATAGTTCTGGACTGCATGGGACCTGTTTTAGGCTTCTTTTCCCAGGCCATAAAGGACTTACTGAGATCCTCTCACATGGTTAGAGTTGAAGGCTGTAATTTAGGATACAAGTGGATTCTGTCAGTGTGTTTCACATCTAAAGGCTGGCATAATTAGAGCTCTCATTCTTCCTGGACCATTTCCAAGCACTGGAAAATGACTGCAGCCTTTGCTCTTGTGCATGAAAAAGGAAATGCCATTTTCTTGGCTTACCTTTTGTAGCTCACCTGAAATATTGAGGGCAAGCTCACCATGCCTGCTGTTGACTGTTTTATAGGAGAGTCTAATACTCACAGGGTGATAATTTGCTTGATGATATTATTAAAGCCATCAAAGCTCTGATGGGGTGAGTTATCTAACTGTCATTGTTAATGGGTAACCTTTTAATGCCAACAGGAAACCAGGCCTCGGATGTCTGAGTTCAGTGTGAAATCCACAATCATTTCTCGCTATGCTTTCACCACGGTGTCCTGCATGATGGTGAACAGCGGATCTGAGGCGCGAGAGGCTGTGTTCGAGATGCAGATCCCTGCTCCAGCTTTCATCTCTAACTTTACCATGTAAGTAAGTAAGTAATGCTGGCATCTGGGTGGACAATTGCAGGAATACAGGTGCACAGTCTGTGAACCCTTGTAAAACAGGCTGTATAGGCGTCATGTGTGTAGGTGCAGAGTGATGATGCTGACATCTCTGCTCTCTCCAGGATCATTGGCAACAAGACTTATTATGGGGAGGTCACGGGGAAAGAAAAGAAACACAGCAGTGATGACAAGGCAAGGCACAGGAAACCTCTGAACTCCACAGAAGGAAGGTAAGTGTTGTGCCTTTAGCTGTGCCCTGGGAAGTGACATGCTGTCCTCTCATCTTCGTTTTGGCTGTTTTGTCGTACCCATCTGTGGATTTATAGGAAGAAGCAGCTAAATAGAACATTAACTGCACTGCCTGGTGTCATTTCCATTTTCCAAGTCACGTAAAATGGCATGTGGTCTTCTATAACCCTGTTACATAACATTTTCACTTCCAAGATGCTCCAGGATGTACTACAGAGGGAAAGAAAACTTGTTACTTCCTGAATAACAGGCAGAAAGGTTAAGGCACTGTCATGGATATAGTCTCATAAGAGAGAAGCCACAATATTCTATATTGATATAAAGTAGTAACTTAACAAAGTTCAGTGGTAAATGCAAGTGGTTTAACAAGACACTTGATTGTTTACTGCATACAGAATAGGGTCAGACAAAACTGTCAAGGAGACCCTCCCATTGAGTCCTGAGACTCAAAAAGGGCGCCTTTGCTTTCTAAATTCCTTCTCCAGATGTGGCTGGATCCAGGCTTAGTCCCAGACTTGAGACTTTTCAAGTCCCAGTTGTGGGCATCACCAAAACCTCACATCAGTGAGGTCTGAAGTTACACCTATGTGGCATTAAAAGTGTCCATTCTTGTTACGTGGCTTATTATCCCTTCACAGACAGTAGTGCCTGGCATCATATCAATGCTTGCGAGCTGGACACTGCAGTGTCTGTATGGGAGGTAGAGCAACTTATGTTATCTCCATTTAACAGGAGGGCAGCTGAAGACAATAGAGGTGGGAATTAATCTTACTTCAAATTAGCAAACAGAAAGCTGACTTCAGTTGTATGCTGGTTGACCGATGGCACTTTATGGTCAATAGGAAGAGAAGAATCCATTTAGAGAAGTGTCCAGGGGTGGAATTCCCTTATGGGAATTCCTTTTTCTCCCTATTGAGTATGTAGCTATAAGCAGCTAATATTAGGGAAGAGGAATTCATTTGTCCTTTGTTTAAGATATTGTAATGAGTCAGCAGTGGCAAAGTCAAGAATTCAATATGGGTCTTGAAATCCTCTGTGTAAGAAACCAAGAGACAGCCTTTCCTCTGGCACTGCTCCATGTTATGTATGTCTGTCATATTCCTCTCCTCAAGAAGTCATCTCACCTTTTAGGACCTTTCCTCCTGTGGAAACCTTCTATGTGCCCAATGCTTTGTGAAGCATTATGATGTTTTCTTTCTTGCTGCCTTCACATATTCAATGGTAGGAAATACTTCCATTGCACCAACAAAATCCAGATTCATCATTCACTGGAGCAGGTGGTGTGTGATGTGTATAGGGTGTGAAGGTGTCTTTGGATTTTCCTTCCAGGGAGAATGGCTATGAGACATTCAAAGCTTCTGTCTTCATTCCTCGCAAGATGCAGGCCAAGTTCCTATTGCATTATGAAGAGCTTTTGCAAAGGAGACTGGGGAAATATGAGTACACAGTCAGCATCCGGCCCCAGCAGCTGGTAGGGAGGTTACGAGTGGAGGTGAACATCCTGGAGAAGTCAGGAATAGTTTCACTGGAAGTGCCTCCCCTGCGGAACAGCAAGCACAAAGGCAATGGGAAAGTCGAAGGTAAGGAGAGATTTTATGACCTTCGTAAATGGAGCCTCAGTCACTTCTCAGGATCTAGACTGACGGTGTTGGGAGTTCTCCAAGGCAGTCTTGGATAACTGTGTACACTGGTGTTTCATAGCAACCTTCCAGTGTCTGAAGGGGGGCTACAAGGATGCTGGAGAGGAACTCTTCATCAAGGGACTGTAGTGAGAGGACAAGGGGTAATGGGTTCAAACGGAAACAGGGGAAGTTCAGGTTGGATATAAGGAAGAAGTTCTTTACTGTGAGGGTGCTGAGGCACTGGCACAGGGTGCCCAGAGAAGTGGTGAATGCTCCATCCCTGACAGGGTTCAAGGCCAGGTTGGACAGAGCCTTGGATGGCATGTTCTAATGTGAGGTGTCCCTGCCCATGGCAGGGGGTTGGAACTGGATGATCTTAAGGTCCTTTCAACACTATTCTATGATGCCATCATAAGATATATATAAAGTTAAAAATATACATAGGGATGGTCATATAACCATAGAATGGTTTAAGTCAGAAGAGACCTTTAAAGACCAGCTAGAACAACCCCAGTTGTCCTAAAGCTGTTTGAGCAGTTAAATCTGACGAGGAAGGCAGAAGTCAATGCCATTTCCAGTAAGAATTAAAAGGGATTACATTGGTTTGGAGTGAATTTTTCACTTACATTGAAACATTAATCACAGCTCCCACTTTCAAACTACCTCATCATTGTTGATACACTGTTTACACAACAATTGAAACCAGAAGGTTTGTTTCAGTTCTCAAGTATAGCACTCCTGCTGTTTTGTTGGATTTTTTTATCCTCCCTCCGAAGGTGGGCATAAGAACTAGATGCATTTTTCTCATGAGATAAGGAAACAAAACTCACACATCTATTAGTGCCTTCCAAAAGCTGTTAGGTACAGCTGAAAGAATAAAAAGGAAATTCTGGTTCCGGTTCCATCAGATTGAACTTGTGCTTCAGTCAATGAATTAATCCCTGCCTTTATTCAAAATGAGGGCTCTCAATCTTGTCGTTACATTCTGTAAGCCCTGATGATTACAAACCATTCCTTCGGAACTGCTCTTGCTAATGTTAGGCTGAAGCAGATCGATACCTTCAAACTTAGATTAACTGGCATCAAGAGATGGTGTGCGTCTTTCAGTCGTGCAGGCATTGATCTTTGCGTTCAATACTGCTTTTATTTAAAGACATTCAAAAGTATAAGGCAATGGCAAGCCTTTCCTCTGAGAAATACAGGTTATTACTGTACAATACACACTGAAAACCTGTCTTGTTTTCACATGCTTCACTGAGGAAGTGCCAGAGGTAATGAAGACCCATTGCACAACCCCACCTGCTGCTGAACGAGAGCCAGCATTGAAAGGGATCTATTTTTAGAGGGATGCTAAAGGTCAGCCAGCTGAGGCCTTTAGCTGTGCAATGTCATCCACACACTAAGCTTGAAGATGCTTTGGAGCAAGGCGTTTGCTGTACAGTAAATGGCAAATCTTTATTCCAAGACATTGCATATTTGCGAGTTCACCTTCAGTAAACAGAGCCAAGAGTGCTCTCAGCAAAAAAAGAAATGGCACAATTACAACTTGAGCAGGAATTGGGCAGCGGCTGCACAGTGTAATGAGAATCTCTGGAATGCTGCTCGTGATCCTGCTCCCCTGAGAACAGCAAGGCTCGGAGGATGGGTTTTTAGGAAAATATGCAACATCTTTAAGTTCTTGAAGAGCCACTGAAATATTGTACAGTCTACGGGGGAAAAACCCACTTCTGTGGGTGCACACTGATAACACATCACACTACATACACGCACGTACAACACACCCTCTTCAACAAGGGGTGGACAAACCTAAAACCTCCCTGCTGCTTGGGACCACGAATTACACTGCCTCAGCCTGGCCATATAAGTGATACCGGGCAAGGCCCCAATGCTTGCATTTCTCCATCTCTGGGATTCCAAGTAAGTACCGCAGAGCCTGGGACTCAATGATTCCTACTACTAATATCCGTGTCTTTGGTTGCACAGGGAATGATCACAGTCCTATCACAGTGAACAAGAGAAGCCACAGCACAGAAGGTCACAACTGATAGCAGTTATGGGCTCACAATAAAACCAGCTTGCCACAGTGTAAGTCAATGCACATGTGTAGATGCTGGTATACAAATGGTACGATAGAAAGGTGGGGATTGATCTTATGTTCTCATTTGCCCAGTTATCTTGCACATCAAACTTGTAGAGAATCAGAACATCACGAGTTCTGACAGCTTTGTAGGAGGGAAGAAAAAACAGCCAAAGAAAAGGGAAGGAAAAAACAAGAACAAAAGAGCAAACTTTGCAGACTGATGCCGCTCATCCAGGAGCCTTTCCAACTGGAACACTACCAGCACTGCTGTGCTGGCACCAGTCCGAGGAGGATCCAACTCATTCTGCTTCCTTTCAGTGTCCATACACCCAACAGGAGCAAAAACATAGTCCTTGAGGATGCTAGATGTGACTTTGAATGGCAGGAGGAAGAAGGTGGTCTATGTACCTTACATAGAAAACACATAACACAGGCAAGAGATCTACAGCATCCATTGCTTTCTGCATTCCTTCAAAGACCTTATCTGCCCAGCTATAAAATGCTCATTTCATATAGCTCTCACAAATTGTTCAAGCTATATACCACAGAAAGTGGGGCCAATGAACTGCAGTCCATCTTAAATGCTTTATGTGACACTGGCAGGAAGAGCAACGCTTTGCCCGCACTCTCTTTTTAGCAAGATGGGGAAAGGGGGGAAAAAAGAGCTAAAACTGATTGATGTAGGTCACTGTGCAGCATTTCTGGCTTCACTGTTTGTATTATTTGCCATTGCCTAGGCCACGTGAGCTTATACTAAGTGAAAAAGTGGAGGAATGTTTTACAAGTTCTATTTTCTCTCTCCTACATTCCCACAAGTTACAGCCACTGACGTGCCCCAGGTTCTGTTCCCATTACCCAGAATGGCCCTTCCTGCTCTGTTATCGTGCTCCGTTCTGTTTCATTGGAAGTTGAGCAACAATTTCCTCCAGAGCTCGGATCACAGACATAAAGATGTTCACCACCATCAGAATGATTTACAAAAGGCACCGGTCCTCTGCATCCTCAATACAGACACTGGCCTTCCTGTCTCCATTTTTATGACAGGTAGCAAATGAAGTAATGAAGTAGAAATGAAGCAATAAAATGAAGACAAATCATTCATCTTGGGAAGGTCTCCATTAGACCAATTAAAATGATGTCTTAGACACACTATGATAACATACTGTACCTACGGGAAGAAGCTACTAGCAGGAGCAAGCCCTGCAATCACTATTTTCTCCAATTATATCCTCAGACATTTCTAGCTCCAGGATAATAAAAGATCGACAAATTAAAATATATTAAAGAAGTAGTCTTTATATTTTTTCCAGTAAGTTATTAAAGGTGATGATAGTAACAAATCTCTGCCTACAACAGGAAGCTCGCATCAGTCAAGATGAACACCGGCTACAGTGAGGGTTACTGAGGACAAGAAGGGTTTGCAGACCTGATACAAAGAGGTGTCACACAGCTGCAGTCCACGTTATGAGCCCATCTGCTGCCCTGTGAGACAAGGACCTCCCTCAAGGAGGTAAAAAGGCTGTATCCTACACTCCCTTTAGCACCAGAGCTGCAAAAGCTCCTGCTTGGCTCTCTCCCACATTGCATTTGATGTCATGTCCCCTCCCCACTCAGATCAGGGCTTCATCCATCCATACTGCATCCCTGGTGACCAAGGGCTCAGAGCTGTGCACTTAGATGCCAGCATCCACCATTAGACTCTAAAGAATCAACTAAACAAAAGAGGATGTAAATCCTCAGCACTCCTCAGTATAAGCCCTCCACACTGCTCCATCCTTTGTCATGTCCTCAGCAGCAGTTTCCTCTAGAGTTAAATCACAGGCATAAACCCGCTCGCTGCCAGAGTGATTTACGGAGCTGTAATACAAACAGCAGCATCCATCTCTCCTGCTGCAGCAGGCAGCACAGGAGGAGATGCCAGAGACCACAGCATGAAGACAGCTGTCGAGAGGGCGAGCTAGGGTTGGTCTTCAGCAGGCAAAAAACCAGCACGATTTCATTCAGCCCTGCACTCAAAGGGCTGTAGTAGTCCCATAAGTGTCTTGGCTGCACTCCAGAGCTGAGTCTGCTCCTCAGCTATAGGGATAGAGGCACCTGCTACCACAGATGATCTACAGAAGAGATGCTCCCTGGTCTGTGGATTCTCCAGTGTCTATAAATCAAAATCTGGTTTAGAATCTTGCTCTTCTCCTATCTAGAGTCCTAGCCTAAAAACAGCCCCCGTTCCCTTCACATCTGTTGATTTTCAGACAATTTTATAGCGCTGGTGTCTAATTATAGCATATCACTGCTCATTATAATTACATGTGTGGATGACCAGTTGAAACTCTCCTCGTATTCCAAATAAATCCTCCATCAATAGCACACATGGCTTTTTCATAGGGATCTAGCAGAAAAACTGTAAAAAAATAGGGTTTAGGGTGGGTTTTTTTAGCTCATCATTTCTGACCATTTCAAAGGTTTACAGCAAAATTCGGTGTCAAAAACAATGAACAAGAGTTGAACATTGGGGAGATTGCAAAGCACAGGAAATCCACTGTGACAGAGTTAACCGAAGCATGATCACACGGGCTATCAGACAAATCTGGATCACTTGAATGGACTGGCACAGCTTAAAGGGGTTTTTCTTTCATTTATAATTAACCACTTGGCTGTCACATCCCTGTATCCACGCACCCCGCTTGTGAATGTTTACAGCGAAATCTCTGTAGAAGACACAGAGACTGTGAGCTAGAAAAGGTGAGAAGGGAAGTTCTATATGTGCACCAGTGAGACGCTAAGTTTAGCATCACAGAATGAGCCAGAGCTGAGGGAGAAACATTCACTGGGAAATCAGCCCTTGGAGGCAGCTCCATTCGCATCCCTGGATGCCTTCCCCCCATCCTACACATACATTGATTTGGGGTGATGGAACATGGGGAGGTTTTGGGCTTCTGATATGGGACACAAGGATAAACTTCTGCTAGGAAGAGGTTATCAAGGGTCACTAA
>JAVHNF010083486.1:0-10453 GCA_034783455.1 Micropsitta finschii | reverse complement strand
AAAGCAGCTTGGCTGTTTGAGATGACGAAGTGGAAAAAATTCAGAATTGTCATAAAAGGACAGCACTGATTTTTCCAATACCTGCCTCAAGCAGTATCAACTGTGTTGTTAAAACAAGAACGCTGGATGCCGATTTCTACTGAAAAACCCACTGTTGGGGTGGTGAGACACTGGAATGCATTCCCAGGCAAGTTGGGAATGCTCCATCCTTGGTGGTGTTCAAGGTCAGGATGAATGAGGCCTTGGGCGGAATGGTTTAGTGTGAGGAGTCCCTGCCCTTGGCAGGGGGGTTGGAACTGGATGATCTTAAGGTTCTTTCCGACCCTAACTATTCTATGATTCTATGATTCTACTTCCCTACCCCATCTTACCTAACCCTTGTTTTGTAGCTTTTAGTTTATACTGTAGGAACAGAGGACAGTAAACAATATTGTAGGTAATAATAATAAATCACTGGTAAGCATTACCCAACATGCCTGCCCAAAATTCTGCAACCAATCAGTGTGTAACACTTGCACCTAATTAAGCATGCTCCCATCAGTGCTAAAAGCATCATGAACAGAAAAAAGCCCAGCGAGTTTGGACATGTCCTGAGGAAAACCACACAGTGCGAGTGGAAAGGCATGGCTGAAAATATCATCATGGTTACCACCACGTGTTGCAGTGTTGCACTGGCGAAGATATGTGAGAGAAGAGCATGTTCTTCATTTCACAGCTGGCCACTAGGGAGATGTTTTCCCATTTTATCTCTCTTCCATTTATCTTTTTTTAAATTTTCCTTTCTCATTCTGTCATTCTTCTGGGTTCCTCCCCTGCCCCGCCCCAAGTAATTTTGAAGTCAATTTATGCCATCAGCTGTGGACTTCACAAATAAAATTTTATGCACATCTCATCATCATTTGTGCAGCATTTAAATATCGATTAAGCATGAGAATCAAAACAGGGGTGAATTAAACACATTTAAATGCTTTCTGAATTTAAACTGGAAAGTCTGATGTAAATCTCATGAGCAACAGGGTTAATGGACCAAATAATTCAAAAGATGGCACAACAGGGAATATATTACATAAATACACCATAAAGCAGACACATGAAGACACAGTGGTGGAAGACATAAGGCTACAAACCAAGTGTTACAGATTCCATCCCATAAACAGCAAAGGCTGATATGTTTTCAGTAATTTGAAAGCTTCCTCATTTGTCTCTACTGCTTCCAGAAACTGCCAATGTATAAGTGCCTGTAAGTCATTAGACCATGAATGCAGTGAATGGATAGCAAATAGGATTATTTTACCCTCTGAACATCGAATCCTATGCAAAACTCCTAGTAGTCTTTTTCAGATAAAGAGTTTAAACAGATTACTCAATCTCTCTATAGGTCCTTCCCTGTTCCTGCATGAAGGATAACATTCATCATCTTTAAGAGTGGTTTGAAGATGGACATCAACATAAGAAAGCACTGTAGAAATAACAATTTGCATAGAAACTGATAATGGAATGGTGACTAAATAAGATACTTAAATTTACATGTCTATGGGAGAGCTAAGTGTTTTCAGCTGCCATGGTGGTTGCTACAGATCTAGCCAATACAGACCACACAGCTTAAATACTGTGATCAAACTCAATGTAAAAGTTGACATTTACTGATTAGCCAAATGAATAAATCTCTAGGCTCCACTGACTATTGACTGTTTGCTAGAAAGGGAGTTTACACAACACACATCTAGAGTTGGTTGTCTTAATCTCAAATTGAATCCCTCATCTCCTCATGTGACATAAAACATGAAAGAGTAAATACAAAACATAATTAGTGTTTCATCAACTATGGCCATTATTGCATATAAATTCAAACTTATGCCATTGTGATGCTGGCCTAAATGACATTTCAGAAGAAAAATGAATGCTGTACCTCTGACTCAGGAAGAATGGTATCCCCAGTACTAAAACAGATGTTGAATAAGTACGTGTGTTTCCACACACATTAACTCGCTTGACAATAGGTCCATGAGAAATTTTAGGATATGTTCCTACATATTTTCAATTAAAAACTTTTTGTTGTTTACATATGTCTGTAAATAGCTAACGCTAACATGAAAAAAGTCTTTTTCTTCCAAGACTATCATGCAAAGATGTTTAAAGCTGATCACTTATAAAGATCTTAAATGTAAAAACATTTGGCATTGCCTTCTGAAGCCTCACCTTTCTGTGATCAGCAGAATATTTTCTTTTCTTTGCACTGTTTTTGTATGGCACTGAACATAACTGACATATGTCCGTATGATGAAGAGTGCAGGAGCTGATTTTGAGCTACAATTACACAGTTCCTGAAGCACAAAACATGATTTGTCCTTGTCTATATTTGCATTTGAACTGGTTTTGACATTTATGTAATTTTATCCATTGCCAACAGGGTTTTTTTGGCAACAGGTAATTTTCATAGCAGATAAGACTCAAGAACTTAACCTCCTAACACCTGAAATCAGAAATAAAAAAGAAAAGGGCCTTCAACCACTTGAACTCTGGCAGTATAAGCTTTTTCCAGGACTGCAATGGGGAGAAATTTCCACCTAGGTGTGATAGGAATGGGACTAAAGAAGATTATTTTTTTCTTTTTAACATAAATATTTTTTTTCTTTCCAATAACTAACAAGTCCTTCGCAAAGATGTGTATTATTTTGGTAATCGTGTTGCTTTCCTCAGTTGTTAATGTTGCATTTTAAAATTGCTTCACAAAGTACACCTATAAGGAAACTAGGTATGTTTGTATTGTGCCAAATGGAAGAGCCCTTTGAGGCATAGCTTTCCACTGACTTTCTCTGCATGAAGATCTGCAAACCACTGATAAAGAACGGGCTCCCTTTCTCAGTTGACAGGCTCAGAACACTGCAAGACTCAGGACCGAATAGTCTGTGCATCCCTGTAGCTATCAAGTTACTGAGGCGAAGCCAGTTTGCCAATTGCTTGTAGCTGTTCTGAAGGTGCTTCTGGCACTAATGTATTAAATATATTGCTATTTGGTTAATATATATGGATAAGGGATTTCCTTCTTTTAGTTTTGTTTTTGTTTTTGCTTTTGTTTTCTTTTTTTTTTTTTAGAAAGAGGAAAAGATAGCAAAGAAAATGAAACATTTCAAGTACAGCTCAAAAAAAAAAATGAAAGTCATGCCACTGGCTCATTAATAGAAAGAGGATAAACAAAGGAAATACAGTCAGTGGAAATGTAATTAGTGCAAAAGGATGGTTGTTGAAAGTTATTTGATGAATGAAATCACAGTTGATTGAAGAGGTAGCATGCGTATCACAGAGTAAGCAGATTAAAGGAAGAAATCATTTAAACCAGCATTGAATAAAAATGACCAGTTGAAAGGACTTGTTCAAAGCCCTTTTGTCTACAATGCTTGAATGACTGCCAGTTCTGACAGCTAAGATTCCCATAACTCCCTGTTGGTCTGCCATCAGAGGCTGTATATGCTTGTTGCTATGTGAACCCAAAGAATTGCAATGAGCCTCCCAAATGCTACCCTGTCCTCTCCTGTGGCCCTTCTGCATCTTCTGGGATTCCACTTGTCTTATTCTTAACATAGGTAATGACCAGATCACAGTAACAACAAAATATCAATGGTAGGTAAGCTTTGCTTGGAATAAGGGCAAACTAATCCTGCAAACCCTGATAGATATGTTACCCAGAAAATAAGTAAAGAGCTCATGTTTTGACCAGGCTCTTACAAGTAGCATGTGAACAGCTCCTTCTAATGCTTCTCAAAACTTTATTCTGAATACTCATTATTCTGAATGAAAAATGGTATACACAGTGTTCCAAGGGCTGTTAAGCAGCTACTCCTCAAAGCCACAACAGAGACTTCTCAAAGCAAAAGAGGTTGATATTTGCCCATGGTAATGAGCCCGCTGCTTGCATGCAAATTAAGTTTTAATTTCCTTTAAATTTCTCCTGTTTCATCTTGATAATCCAAATAAGAATGAACGAAGAAGATAGAAGATAGAAAAAGGAAAAAATAATATTCTAAAAATGCAAGAAAACTTTGGAAATGCCTTTTGTGTTTACATGCTGATGCAATCTGTTTCTATGTACTCTGTGGAGGGTGACCATTTCTGTGTAGTATGAGCATATTTAAAAGTAAAATTACACAAAACTAAGAGTGTGAGAATAAAGAACAAAATTCATTATAAAACTCTCTCTCGAGCCTATACTGGGGGACTCTAAGGAAGCTTCAATTTATAAACTATGCCCACATAGCTTTAAAACTTAAAAAAACTACTTTGTCTTGCAGCTCCAAAATAATTTTTATGGGTCTTGCAGCTCTCAAATAATATTTACAGACAAAGACATAGCTGTGTAACAGTGAAGTATTTCTCAAATATCAGTTCATCATAAAAATGGAGCACTGACTAGCTGTGCGGAAGAATTCCCTAGAACTTGTATATTACTATTTTAATCTCAATTTAAAAAAACACTAGGGGGAAATACAGTTTAATAAATAATGAAACTAATCTTTTTTGGAGAGGTTAAGTAAGGTAATGTACTTCCTCTAATACCATTGCTATAAAATTAAGGAGAAACTTGGTGGAAAAATTTCCCTAGGTATTGAACATTAAATCTAATTTCCTTTTCTTCAGTTTGCAGTAATTTAGGAGGAACGTAGCTCACTTTCTATATTTCAGATAGGAAACATATGTAGCACCATAGGTCACTAGTAACAAAGGCCATCTATACTGTTCTCTCTGCCCTTTGCGCCTGAATCGAAATCAAAACCTGCTAATGTGTGACTCACCACTTTCCCAAATTTGAACAGACACCAGGCTCCAAGAACTCATCAGGATCAAATGCTTCAGTGCAAAGTACAGAACCCTGGCAGTAGCCAAACATAGGCTAAGTTAGCTCTTGTGAAGCCACCCATTTCTACTTCATTAGAAATCAGATTTAGCTTGAGGTATATAGTTTTATGCATTACGTATTATTTCTAGTTACATATATTTTTAAAATTTTAACAAATGTATTTAAAATAATTTTAATAATTTCTAATCTGACTATTTACTGTGCAATGATGATGTGGATTAATTTATCAAAACTGAGTCATTTAATTAATAATTATTTGATTTTTCATCTCGTGTCAGGTTGCAACAGTGTTCATCTCTTACACTTTAGCACTGCACGTAGCTACAGGAGGATTTTAAGAATACAATTTAATAGACAATTTAAATTAATAATATAAAGGTTTCTTATAGAATAATAACCTTGTCCAAAGCTCTAGTGTAACAACTTCATTCACTCACTGTATGTTTTTTTACTAAGGATGCAATTCAGGGACAGGCCTTTCTCTGGTTGTGATGAGAATCTGATTACCATTAATTAAAAATGCTTGGAAAGTACTTTTCTGAACGGTAGGTGGTTTCTATCTCATCTAAGTTTAGCAGATGAAAAATTAGCTTCTTAATTTGAAGCCTGTTACCTCTGATCCCCATAGAGATGAACATCACTGAAGGGCATTACTGCATTCTAAGAGAGCTGTATAAGAGTAGGATTCATCTGTAGATTATGACATCTAAATTCAGAAGTCAGCAGGTAAATTAGATATACAAATTCCCATTACACTGTATTATTATGGACCTGTTACCTGAAACCTCAAAGGCATTTTAGTGAAACATTATACAAAAAAAGTTTCTTGTTAAATTCTGTTTAGATGACCAATTTTATCTTTGCCTAGGAATGAACAAGAAAAAACTAAAACCACTGTCTTTAAAAAGCTGTTTAGCTTAATCTGGCTATGGAAGCATTATTACTCATTAATCATAGCTGTGCAGTTACTTCATAGCCTTGGAGTTACTGTGTGGCACTGTTCCAGAGAAAAGTTAAAATTACTTTGTGCCTTCATTTATTTTCAGTTCAACTCAGCTCTGGATTTCCTGTTTTCATAGTGCTTTATTTGAAGATTAGTAGAACAGCTCTGTAATATTTTTATACTTTAGTCATTAATACATAATTGGACTTTGAACCTTTTGAACTATTGCGCATGTATAGACGTATGTTACAAATAATTAAAATGCATTCGTAAAACTAATTGTTTGCAGATCCATCCATTCCCATTTCCACAGTGTGATTTAGTGTAAGATCAATTGAAACACTGCTCTGCCTTCATGTTGCATGGATTTAGTGAAATAGATAAGGGACGCTCTCACCTCAGCAATTCCCAGGAACTACTTTCCACCATATGTTACTTTGGTGAGCTCAGTTTTGTTTTGTTCGATTGGTTGGGTTTTTTTTCCTAAATATTTCTGGCTCCTGAAACCATGTAACAGCTTCCCCATTATCCGAAAGTTTATTCTTCATATACCATCTCTGGGAAATCCAACAGATTCTTGTGCCATCAGTTTCTTGTGCCATAGCACTTCCAACCTAAGTAAAAAATGCTCTGTAGCATAATACTTTGGAATGGATTTGCTTTGATAGTCATTAGGTGTTCATCTGGTCAAAACACTTTTCACATGTTCATTGCTGAAAAAGAAGTTTGAAAAACTATAAGCCACGACTCAATGGAACATTAGCGAAATCTTTCAGTTATTCATCGCCATTTAAAAATGTCCATGTGGGTTTGTCAGTACAGCTTTTGAAATGTAACAAATCAATATCCTTATTTTGTCTTAATTTGTGGACAGATGGTGTGAAGGGGGCTGAGTGATCCACAGTGCTGTCCCTCAGCTTGTCAAGACTTATTTACAGCACAGGAGCCATCCTCTGATGGCTGATTATCTGCTTCATTTAGTAGAAGTGAAATTAACCTCTGGTTTCTGTGCTGATGACTCAGCAGGTAGTGCACCAATAATGTAAAAAATTGTACCAGAAAGACATTGGTCTTCAACCCTAACAAGCCCCATTAAAGAGCCAAATTGCTTTATTAGACCCAGGAGGTAGAAGCAATCATTTCAGTCTACTAACTGGAAATAATAAAGTCTGGGGGAAAAAGAGAAGAAAATTTGTTCTGTTTCCATGCATAAAAAAAAAAAAAAGGTATTATATCAGGTGGTTTTTAAAAAGCAAAATTCTGCTGTTAATTTCATTGGAAGTATATTTGAGTATTGAAATATAAAAATCATTAAAGGTACAAAAAGTTATACATTGTTTCAGCTTCTGTGGCTTTTGCTTCTTGGGTTGTGTTACATGGTAGACAGTATTATACACAGTGCATCTCCAACAGGAGTAATCTTAGTTAAACAGCTTGATGTCAAGTACACCTGATGTATGATATTTTTATGCTGGATAATAATACAACAGCAGTAATGATCCACCCAAAAATACACATTAAATGCTTTCAAAAATGTAACCTCTTTTGAAAGGTTCTTCTAATGAAAACATTTATGAGCTGCCAATGGAAAATCAGCACAGAGGAAGGCTAATGATGAGCCCTATTTAATTGATCTGCTGAGAAATACCTGAATCGCAAGGCTATCTGTCAATAGGAGGAAAGGATTGGCTATTGGAAATCAAATTTACATTATACTTCTATAAGAAAAGCTTCCATGGTAGCTCACGTTGCATTATATTATTTTGCATCACGACACACTTCATCTCACAAGGCTGTTTTAGAACAGTGTGATAAATCAGAACTGTTAAAAAAGAAACAACTTTTTTTTTTTTTTCCCATGCTGAATATACACAAAGTGCTCCAAGTAAAACAGTATTGATTACCCATAGGTAGTTTTTTGAAAGCAAGTGTCAAGTGGGAGCAGGTATCAAGCATGAAACCTACTCATCTTTAGAAGAGCAAATGCTGTGATAAAAACCAGATGGGAGATTAAACAAAGATTTTAAAGATCTTCTTGAAATATTTACATATATATGTGTATATACATATACATGTGGCTCACGCTGAGGGATTCTTGTTATGGAAATAGCTTACTGGTGTTTGTTCAAAGGCTTTGACTCATTGTACAGATGCCTTTTTAACCCTCCTTAGTCTTTGAAAGCAGAAGCATCTTCATTACTGCAGATTCTTTTCTAAAGGAAATATTTTTTCACACACTGATCTATGCCTGCATGTTTTCTGTTGTTTGTTCCTGGACATATTGTGATTTATTTAATTCCACCAAACAAATGTCACAGAGCAAGCCTCAGGGCAGTTAAACTATGATAGCACTCAATGCTTCTATGCAGTAAAATATTATTGAAAGATGGAATCACTTTTAAAAACATTAACAGCTACAGGAAAAATGAAAGGTGAAAAGCACATGCTTTTTTTTGATGCCAGTATGCTTTCTATTTTTGCCCTTTCTCCTCTAAGACTTCTTGCCCAACTGAAAAAAACTACAAAAGTCTTTTCCCTTATTGTCTTATCAAAGCTCCAAGACCAACAGGTGGTGTTTTGTATTGAAACATGAATGTACAAAGCATTCAAGGGATTTTAATAAGTTTTAGGTATCTGCATAAGGATATGAAAGTTTATCTTGCTTTCAGAATATGGGTATAAAGAAAGAATCTCCAGTGTAGCTTTTCAGTAATATTCAATTTCTGTGTAGCCTGGACAAGTTGACTTGCATTGAGGGACACACCATAGATTTTAGAAATGGGATGTCTCCAACTTATTATCTAGTTTATTCCTCTCCTGCTGCAACCATGTTCCTTACTATGCAGGTACCTTTAACCATCCTTGCTAACTACTTTCTCATACGATTGACAGTGAAGAATGCTGTTGTTCTATCACAAAAAAGGAGATGTCAAAATGTGATTATGGATCTGAAATCTGGGGTCAACTGTGTGGCTGTACTGGACTGAGGAGAGCTCTACACCTTGAGAAGTTTTTTGAGAAGAACATTTTGACCACCTTTCTTTCATGGAAATCAAGAGGAAAGTCATTTGTATCTTGTAGCAGAAAGGCATAGTAGATAATTATTCCATGTAGTCAAACTTTTCCTGGAAGCCAAATGCTGCCATATGCATGTAATTATTGGTCTCTTTATGTCAGATGTCCATTTTACATCCTACTTCCAACATTTCTATCATGTCATCTTGATTTTATTACATCTTTTAGGATTTCTCCATGTAGTTTGTCATAGCCTGAGTTTTTACAACTGAAGAGATGATAACTCCCCAACTGAAATTACATATCTGGTGTCATGCCATGCCAACCACTCCCCATTGAGACATCTTATTGTCACAGTCCCTCCCAGTTAACAGATCACCTGGTCTGAGCTTTTATTTGTCAGAGTTTCTTGTCTGTCCAACCATCATCACCTTCTTTCTCTTTTTTCATACCCAAATCTGTCTGCTTCTACTTACCATTCTGTCAGCTTTCTCCTCAGCCAAGTCTTCTAATGAGTCGCTTACCCTTTTCTTGTTTAAGAACTTCATTAGCCTTGCCTCTATAGGATTCAGTCCTGTTTTAACAATGCATAAGAAACATAAATTACTGATTAATGCATTGGACAATAGCAAAGACAATTAACACCATCTTCCAGATGGCAAGCAGATTCATATTCTGAAAGCTACACACAAATCTGCCCTCAGACAGACAGCCGGTTCCTTTCTGTCTTTGATCTCTACATTCCTTCCAGCTAAAAGAAGGAAAGAAATTAAATCTCAATAATGATTACACATCAGCTTCTCATGGGAGCCCCAGTAGTAAAATCTGTCATTTCACTTCAACGTTTACTGTAGCAATATTGACAAAAGTGTCCCTATGCCACTAGCTCAGAGCACTGGATGTATGCATATCTTCACCAAATGTGTGAACATGAGTGGTCCTCATTCACTGCCACTTTTTTAAGGACTGCATTGTCATTCAATCTAATGTAATTTTTGCCAGATATTCAAATTGAGCTACAATTTGACCCCAATATAAAAAGAATTTGCTCCTAAACTTTTTTGTTTCCTAATGATAAAATGGTTTTCTACAGTGCTGAATATTTAATCTCACAAAAGCTAATGAAAGTCAACCAATGTAAATCAACTAATTCCTGTAATAATATATTATAGGAATTAACTATTACTATATCACATATATATAATATTTATTATAGTATATCACATCTATATAATATATATATTATAGTATATCACATACACTAGATGCAGTTTGTTTAAATTAAACTAAACCAAAATAGTTTTGTTAAGTATTTTTCCATACAACTTTTTTCTACTGTTCCAGAATATTTTGCTGGTCTTTTACATTTTTATTTTTTTTTTCCCATTTCTTAGAAAGACATGGTCTGAAAGAATAAATAAAATCTGATTCTGTCTCCTAGAATCTTCTGCAGCAAGCTTACTTAAGTAACATCCACTGTTTGCAAGAGTAAACTTACTTTTATCAGACTAAATATGCAAGTACAATGTGTGGTTTAGATTTATGTACACTTCACTTAGAAAATGTTGGAATTCCTAGAGAATCAAGATGTGCATCTGAAACCATTTTTATGTACCTCATACAAAATCCTATAAGACTAC
>JAVHNF010083485.1:6171-22519 GCA_034783455.1 Micropsitta finschii | reverse complement strand
GCTGGACCACAGCAGCCCCTGGTACACAGCCCGGAATGCGACATTCCCAGAGCTTTAAGGAAGAACTTGCTGCAAATACAGAACTGCACCTGGATTTGGGTGTTAGATTACCTCTTAACTGGCTCTTTCTGACACACAGTTGAGATCTCCTACCCACCACCCAAGGGGTATTTGCCAGCCCATTCACAAAGCCCTTATGGCAAAACCTCCTGAATCTTGATACAAGAAACTCGGTACTTGTGCCTGCTCCTGGGCTTTATGGGCTTCTCAGATCCTTCATTCCCTGCTCGTGCAGGAACATGCTTACCCTCACCAGGACATGAGTAGCAGAACCAGCAGCTTCTATAAACCCCATAATTAAGGCTTAAAGTAGAAAAACCCAGGGTGAGATTTGTCCTCTCTCCAAGTTGAAGCAAAGGCTCAAACCTGGTTACCCAACAGTGCAACCCTGACCCTGCCAGAAAGAAATCCCCCTATGGAGCCTTCCGTGGGATCCCACAGGTACAGCAAGGACTCGGAAGCCAGTGGCTTGAAGATTCATAGATAATACATTTATGGATTCAACCAAGCCAGCCTGATTTCCCAAAACATTCCTTTTATCCTTCAAAATCGGTGGTGCAACAACCATGCTGCTTCAGATGGCCTAAAAGTCTCAAATGAGGTCTAGGACGCTCCTTATGAAGGGCAGAAAACAGGTTTTTTTAAATAGAAAATGCATTTTTAAAACCTTATAATTGACTTATTTGGGCCTTAATTCTGTGCTAAGGGTGAGACCTTTCAATGCTGCTTAAAAACACCCCATCTGCTCTTCCTACCTGCCCAACTGGAAGAGCAGGGAGAAAACTAGTCAGCGTTTTTCCTTGCTCAATTGTTATTCCTGCTGGAAAGAGGCAGAACTCCTTGC
The DNA here is from genome assembly GCA_034783455.1 of Micropsitta finschii. Lineage (NCBI taxonomy): Eukaryota > Metazoa > Chordata > Aves > Psittaciformes > Psittacidae > Micropsitta > Micropsitta finschii. The sequence continues at coordinate 21,615 of JAVHNF010083485.1, read as the reverse complement.
GATAGTTTCCTTTTGAGCAGTGCTTATTCACAGCAAGCCACAGTGGGAGAGGGTGGGAGGCCGAGTTCATTCATTTTTGTAGCATAACATCGAGCAGATTGTGTTTGGATTTCACTGGGTATTTGTTGTTTTACGTTTGTGGGGTTTTTTTTGGTTTTTTTTTTGTTTGTTTGTTTGGTTGGTTTTTTTTAAGATAACTGGATAAAATATGTCTTGATTCCATTAGAATTGCCTTTCATGTCTTCACGTCCTTTTTAGGAACTTACATGATGTATATCTTAGACAGAAAACATCAAAGTCCAGTGTTTGACTTAAAAGATATTTGCATCCCATGGACACTTAATTTCAAAAGTGGTATTAGGAATTTCTAAACAGAAATTACTGTGCTGACTTTACCATTTAAAGATTCCTCTTAATCAAATGCATGCATACAGACGAGCAAACATGGGAATTTATAGCTGATTTGTTATTTCAGAAAGCATTAAAAGCAAAGTAAGTAAAGCATTTAAAACAAGGAATGTAAAATTCACTAAACCACCCCCCTTGGTCATGTTAAAAAAGACAGATTAAGCTACTGGACATTTCAGTCAAGGTATCTTGCCTAGCAGTGGTAAGACAGTATCTTATCTACAGGTAACACAACATGAAGAAAATTACTCAAGAATTTCTATGCTCTTTGTGAGGCATCCAAAAATAAATCTGTGTCATAAGTTTATTGCACCATTATGGAAAACTGAGAATAGAACAGGCTAGGTGTGAACTTAGTTTCAGCACTTACTTCTAATCCCCACAAGGCAAAGAGTCATTTCACATGACTTACGTGCAAGGGTAAAGAAAGAGCACAAGCTTCTGATACTATGCCTGTAAACAGAAGGGAATGACCACAGAATCCCAAAGCACTCTTTTGTTTCCACTGAAAACGAAGCAGTTGAAATCACTGTTACTTACTCTCTGTTGGCAGCACAGGAGGAAGCGTGGTCTTCGGCTTCTTGGTCTTCTTCTCAATAGGCTTTGAGGTCTTTGTGGATGAGGCATCTGCAATCAAAACAAATAACAACATACAAATCTTATTTAAAAAATCAGTAAAAAAAAACCCCTGTCTATTAACATTAGATTGTTTGGGATCTTTCTGCAAAGTTAGAAGAAATTGTTGTCTTTTGTCTTTTAAGAAAGATTTTGTGCACAGACTTGCTGGAGAATGTCACATTCTAAGAGGAAGAGGAAGAAGAGAGGGAGAAGTCCTCTATGAAAGCAGTGGCACTGAGAACCTGAGAAAGCAATTAGACAAGGCACCATCTAAGGTGATAGGTGTATTTTAACTCAATAGAACAAAGCAAAATATGCTTTTCTAACATGCTGCTTTAGGCTGTGCACGGAAAAGGGAAACAAAGGCATATTTGAAGCATCATTTCATCCAAAAGAATCTCTTGCCATGTCATGCTTCTGTTCCATTGTCTATATGATCTATATAGATTAACAAATTTTGAAAAGTAGCATTTCCTCTGTATGTTTAAATCTTTCCAAGAAGATTTCATTATGCATTAGTTCACTCAAAATAAAAATGGCACAAGGGACATCAAAGGACTCAAGTTTAATGGATTTTGTTATTCTCAAAATTGCACAGCTCATATCCAGAAACTACTCAGTAATGCTTAAACCACAACATGCAGCACCCTGACATCTAAGAGACAATACAAGCTCTCTTCCATCTGTATCCTATGTGACATAGACATACAACTAGAAGGTACTACTTTTTCTACAGTAAGGTTTTCTCAGGTTGAGCATGTTATATAATGCAAATCCCAATGAGCTCCACTTGTTAGATTATTTGATCCTGACATTTATCTTTGGAAGAAAGTTCCCAGATTTGGATTATGACCTCAGCAATAGCTGTATTAATTTATAGCTTTCAAATATTCAGCTTTCAGAGAAAAGATAACTGTCATGTAACCACCTATTTCACAGTCACCTACTTCTAGTTTCCAGAATGTAAAAGTTCATCTAAGTTTCCTAAAAAGTTAATAAGGAAAGACAAAATCTTCTAGATTCCGAAGTAATTCAGAGCAAAGGCTGTGCTAGATCTGAGTTCAGACACTCAGATTCTACAGATTTGTCCATGAACTAATTTGACAACAGAAGTCAAACATTAATCTGATTTGAGTCTATGGGACCAAAGGGAATATAATATTTATGGTTACTTGTTGAGTCTGAAAATTGGGCTCTAAAGTGCTGACATCACACTGTGTAGAAGGAGCAATTTTATTTCTTGTAGATCACAATTCTGATTAAAAATTTACAGTCATCCCCTCTGCCAGTCACAGACATGGGATATCAAACGTCATCTCTCCTGAATAGCTGGAGTTTGCTGTGGTGTCATTCTCCTCAGCTGTACAAAGCAGCATGCCAGTAAGAATTGGAAAAGACTGATGTGGCAGCCAATATCAAAGTAAGGAATGGGTCATTCTGGTGTCCAACATTATATGAGCAGCAATTAATGTATAATTAATTCCTTTTGCCGCTACAGGAAGACTGACTCTTATAGATGGATTTACAGCATTATATTCTTACCCTGTGTCATGCTACATTAGGAAAACAACAGTTTTCTTTTTTAGACTTCCTACCAGATCTGTAACACAATTGTGAAGGCTTAGTACCCAAGATCTATGTTATTGGGCTTGTTGTTTACTTATGTGTTCTTTTCAGTCACAATGGAAAGTATCAGAGTATTCATGGATGAGCTCACCAGCGAGCTGATAAAAACCTCATTTGGTTATTTAAAGTCCCTTAAGTAACTTAAAGTCCATGTCAGTTTTGAGTCTGTGCTCTCACCCTAATGACAAAATATTTGCCCAAGGCTAAGAAGATGACATTGTCATCGGCATGGCTGAAGCAGAAAATGGGTACCTCAGTCAGCAAATTATCCATGTTTAAGACTATGACATACAAGGATGGTTGACTTGCTTATTTATTTTTGCTCTGTGCCATACACAGTCCTGAGGCAGACTGGTACCCAGGATCACACACTGAATTTTTACATTCTCTTAAAGAATGAATACAGATCAGAAAAAAATTTTCATGAGCTCAACTTGCTGCTCTACTAACCTTGTACAGTGGGTAGCAGGAGAATATACATTATTCCACAAAGCAGCCAGAGCCCTTGTCTCTGTACTGTCTCTTTGCTCATGCTCCTTTACAATAGGCATCAAATTATGCATTGATGAAAAGTGCAGAAAGGAAGGGGCAGAGTTCTTTTTTTGTATATGTGGTTCATAAAGGCTGGTATTGGGAAATAAAAGAGGGAAGAAGGAAGTTTTAAGAAATGGCTTTCCTGCATGCAGCAAAGTACTTACCTTCTACCAGCACTTTGCAAGCACATTCAGCTTTTCCTGCTGCATTCTCAGCTACGCATTTGTATTCGCCCCCATCTTCAGGCATAGCCTTCTCAATGGTAAGTGAACAGAGTGTCCCTAATGCAAAAGAAGGAGAGATCAAATGGATGTTATGTTGCAGTTCACAAAAACCTTAGTGCTACTAAGGAACAAAATGCATCAAATGATCCAATCCTTTACTACGGGTGATATTCACTGCTAGAAATTATTATGGTTTTTTTTTTTTTGTCCTTTAAATCTCAGCATCAGAACTGGAACCTTACTAATGCTAAATGACATAAAACCACATTGAAAGATAAATGGAATCTTATTGCTGTTCCCTAGGATACTTAAAGCTGCCCCCTTAGCCCTAAAGTGGTTAATGGTTGAGGACAGAGAAGACCCAGAGCAGAATCTCTGCTGCTGCTCTTTGTCTTATAGCAGGGATAAGATGTCCTCACTCAGATGATTTTTTTATCGAAAGTGCTAGTGGTGTACAACTACTGGGGCTTCTTTCAAGGGGCCATCTGCAATATTTTGAGTCAGATTTATCTCTAACACTCCCATGAGCATCTACATGCGAAAGCAGACTTCACAAGCTTACTGCTTAAGTTTAAAAATGGCACTGAGAGACATTTTCTTCTTGCTTGAAACACTTAAAGAAACAAATGTCTGGTATTGTAAAACATCCATTAGAAGGTTCAATATATCAGTGACAATCAAATTTGTCACTGCAATGAATCCATTTCTTTTCAAGCAGAACAGCAAAATTTGACTTAATTGTGTTTGCAGAAACAGGATGTGACATAAGCTCTGTAGTTACCAAGGGAAGCTTGGTATGACCCAAGGGAAATACATTTCCTCTTGAAAACTGTAACTCTGTGAACCAAAACAGAAGCTGTTCCCAGTAGCTAGGGGATGAGGAAGCAAAATCTCATCCCTTACGTTTACTTGCATTGCTTGGAACAACAAAGTACTTTGCTCCCCAGGGAGAACCCCATTTAAAATACTTCAGACTTTTCCCTTCAAAAATATCCCTCACCCACAGTGAGGGTGAAGTGTGGGCTTGCTTTTTCCTCAGTGAAAGCCTTGCCTGTCCCACAAACACAGCCTCAGATGCTGTGCACTTCCACCCAGTGCTGTTAGATTGTCCAGAAGTTTTCCACCCTTTACTTTTTTTCCACCACAGTAATGCACTCTACACCCTTCGTCCATTTACTTTTCTCATGGTTTATCCTAATTAACGACAAGATTGGATGATCTTTTTTCATACATTTCCCCCATGTCCTGCGACATAAGAAAGTTTGCCAGCATCTCTTGCTATTTGCCACATTTCTCTTTATGGTAACTAGAGGCTGCCTTCTGTCTTCCAGAGTGCCTGATCCCAGACTCCTCATCAAATAAGTCCCTTGTGATGTGGAGATGGCACAGGTGACACTGGTCCTTGAAAAGGACATTGAAAGATCCTTGAAGAGAACACCCCTTTATCAGAAGAACTTCAGGAATTTACTTGCTCTCTTTTTCTCATTGTAAACCTGGGTGTTTATTATTCAAGACAAATCTTATAAAAACCATTCCAGAGGTTCTCAAAAAATTTGGTTTGCCAGACACACACAAGGGTTAGAAGAAAACGATTTTTTCCCTCCTCCTCATCCTCCACAAATTCAAGAAGCTCTAAATAATGACTATTTTCCTCCTGAGAAATTATGTGAAAACTATCTCAGAAGAGGAGCACTGACCCCTCACTCACATGTGCTGTGCTCAGCCAATCACATGGTGAAAAGAAAAGCCACATGCCTTCCCTGAGGCAACTCTTCTCCCTGAGTCAGGCTAGAGCCAAAAAAGTCACGAGCTGCTATTCCATTCCAAATGGAGGAGGGACACTAGAAAAATATTCTTACAGGCATCTAGCAAATTTAAATTCACATGTCTTTGCTGTTTAGAGAGACAAATGAAGAGCAAGCCAAAGATAACTTTCAGTTTAAGAATTTGGATAAAGCTATGTAAGATCGTTAGGAAAGATCACACATTAGAACCTAAAAACACTATTGCAAAAGAACATAAACTATGGAACAAAGACACATACATATGAAGAAGATCGCTGGCCACCTTACTGCAGGAAGGAGTCTGGCTTGTAAGGATAAATGGATTGTTAAAGGACTGGAACAAAGCATTTACTTTAGTTTCTGCTGAAGTTTTCTGCCTGCTCAAAAGCTCTTCCTCAGCTCATTAAAGACTAAGGTGACATAAGGCCATTCATCACCACTCACTGTTCCAGTGTTGCCTATACAGCATACTGCAGCAATGTAAGTTAACACCTTATTAAAAACACTTTGCATATACAAACAGAAACATCCCGCCCAGTGATAAGTCATTCCCCACAGCTATACTACAATCTAGAAGCAAATCCTAGGGTATTCTCATGATGATCCTCGACTTGCCATATGCATCCAGTACTCTGTTAGTTTTGCTTTTAGTATTTAGTCCTGACCAGGTTGCATGCCAGAGGTCCGATCGAAGCCCCATTTGCTTATTCCACTGGAATCAAAGTCCTCACAAAATAATGCTAGTCTTACTCCTTCCAAAAGAATGTTTACGTGTGTTGAATTTTAATGAAGTTATTTTGTGAGGAGGATAAAGGAAATCTGTTTTATTTTATTGGCTGCATCATTTTTCTCCTGACTTCCATCCTCCTGCAGCAATAATCTGTATCCTATTTCCCTCCACTTAGTCATACTCCCCAGCAACTACACTGGAACAGCACAGAAAAGTAAATGGGGATTGCTGGGCTTGTTGCTACTACCCAGTGCAATGGTGGTATTCTGTCCTCAGTGGAGTGAAGGGGAAATGAGATAACTTGGGACATTCTCCTTTATTTACCCACTAGTTTTCATGCAACTGTTGACTGCTAGGACTTACCATGAAATTGGACAATGGCTTAAAAAGTATGAACCAGGCTGGGTCAGAAGTATAATGGCAGAATGGGGGAGTACATGTCTGTACAAACCTCATTTTCTTAGAAAGCCAGAAAAAAACCCCAACCCAAACAGGCAAAATGTAATGAGATTTCATAATGACAGGAAACTCCGCAGTAGGCCTATGTTCTGTGATCTAGACCTACAGTCAATTCCCGGGGCTTGAAGGCCAAATGTCTTTCAATGAAATATTTGGTATTTCCTTTGAAGAACCCCTTCATGACCTGAAAAATATTATTTTCTCACAATTACAAGAAAGCCCAGACTGGTTACTCAAGTTGGATATTCTGAATCCTACCCCTTCACAAATCCAAGTCAGCTAAAAGCATCTGCTTCCACCTTTCCCTCCATCCCTCTAACTTTTTGTTAGGAACCAGTCCACAGAGAGTCTTTACAACACTGCCACAAAGTGCAGAATTGGAGTAAAAATGAATACTGGGATCTTCCACTTAGACATTCGAACTGGTGCAGCTCTAGAAAAGACTTTAACAGCCACAGAAACTGACAGATTACTGAAGGCTCTGGTTTAGATACACAAAACCTTTCCCTTGTATTTTAAGCTATTAAAGGATTTTCTGACTTAGTCAAAAATAGTGCAAGCCAGTTTAAAATATCCCTAGGCTTCTGCATTCTTTCCATGAAACTCTACAGAAAGTCAACTTCAGATATAAAACTAATACACAAACCAACAAAAAGCAGCTACTAAGTCTAGTTCTCTGCACTGTCATCTAACTGGCCAACCTCCTGACTCCTATCCATGGTACAGACATGTCTTTCTGTGTGGTACATTCATGTCTTTCTCATCTTTATCCCATGGGATAAAGAAGTAGTACGGAGTGTTTAGGCAATATTAATAAATACTAGGCTGTGAGGAATTGTGCCTAGGAGCCATAACAAAGTTGTTAAGGAACTTGTTGGCCCACAGTATTAATTTTCTAACAAATCACAAATTGTCAGGGGAAGTGCAAGTCTGTGCTAGTGTTACAGTCTTCTTTAAAAATGGTAAGTGGACTGACCTGGAAAATACTGACTATGGTTACAACAACAACAGGCAAAGCAGTGAAAAAACTCAGGCGAGTTTCAGAGAAGAAAACATATCAAATGCAATTCTTGGCAAGTGATAGGGTCTTAAGGAAAACAATTTAAGAAACTTACTTTCATTATTCATGAGATTACAGATTTAATTGGCAAATGTATCTGTGTAAATTTTCTTTGTCTTTACTGAAATATTTGTGTTATCTCACATTATTATGCTTGCAATTAATGCTATATCAGTATATTAATTACATTTATTTAGGAAGACTTCAAGCTGCCAAAATAAAGATCTCATGAAGAATCTCACAATAGGAAATCATCACTTGGTATGTTGCTGGTGGATTTCCTCTGTGATCGGACTAGGACCAAACTTATTTATCATTTTAATCTGTGATGTAGAGGTATTCATAAATTAATTTTTATAAACTTACAGATGATAGAAACAGTGTTGGAAAAGTTAAAAGACAGAAAGAGAGAGAAAAGAGGGCAGTCCTCATAAACAATCTCCTTTACTTGTTAAGCTGAGTCCTATTCATTCAAAGAAAATTGGGCTTAAGATAGTGAAATGACAAGCATCCACGGGCAGCAAAGGGATGGTCTGTTTTCAGAAGCTTTAAGAGTTTAATACAGAAGTAACAAACATGAGCTTCACTGTCATGAGGTTGAAGGAGGACCAATATCCTCTAGTAAGCACAGCAATAGGAAGGTGACCTCTGTCTCACTGATGGTGATACCAACATATGTTTCTGCTGCCTGTTTTCTAAGTAAGATAATAAACCAACAAATGGCAACTGAAGAAGAGGCATTAAAAAGAAAAGAAAACAAAACAAAACAAGCCTTCAAGGACTGAGTAAAGTGCATTACAGAGAGAAAGTTAGTGACAGTTTTGCTTGTCAAGTTTTGGACTCTTGTTTAGCAGAGAAAGGTAACAAGTGTATGGAAGAAGAAAATAGATAATTGACATTAGAATTAGACATTGGGGTTTTTTGTGATTTAAAACCATAACATAAGAAAAATTAGACACTACAACAAATTACTAGTGATAATAATAAATGTCTCTTTTTTTCTATATTTAAACTTATACCACATGCATTTCTGGAAGAAGGACGATTTAGACAAAAAATGGCAGTACAGAGGGAATTTTTATGGCACGTGACAAACGTGGAGTTGTGTCAGAATTGATGGTCAGACAATCCCTCTAGCCTTAAACTTTCTGAGGAAGCTTTTTTAAGCTGCAGAATCCATCTACTTTCAGCAGTTAATTAAACACCAAACTCTTGCTCAAAGTCAACTAGAAAGAAATCAAAAGAGTTATGGCAGATTCTCATTAGATTGACAGACACAGACTTGAAGAACTGACAGGAATATTTAGGAGTTAGGTTAAATCACAAGAAAGTTGTTGAGGCATTATTGCTAACGATAATAAAAAAATTAAAAAATGCTGTTTTACACAAAGCAATACAAACTTTGGGCATTTTCTAAGCTATACCACCACTGCTACCTAGAACCTATAGTAAGAAGTTCCTCTGAAACCTGTATAGTCACATGGTATTAAACCTACCCCCAAAAAACCAGCAGGCTGACTTAAAAAATGGCAGGTTTGCAGTTTCTGACTTCTATTCACTGTCAATTCATCTCAGTTCTCCAGTCTAGTAAAGACACCAGCTTCTGAACCCCTTTCACTGTCATCTTCTAGAACAAATTTAGTAACCATGCAAAAATTTGCTATTGATTTTCTATCCAGGAGTGTGTCACGTAAGAGGACACTAGCAAAGTGCACTGCTATACTGAGTACTATATAAAAGTAAAACAAAATGGTTCCTGCTCTCAAAAAGTTCATTGTGTGAGAAAGCTTGTTCTACTCAATCCTTATATGTCTAACTCCACTGTAACGTCTGCTAGAGCCTTCTTAAAAACCCCCAGTAACTTCAAGTAATGAACTCTCTCATATTAAAATTAACTGCCTCTTATCCATACACCATCTAACATGCCTGTATAAATGCATAGTGCTCTAATTTGTGAGTACCCTCTTTTGTCTTTTTCTGTTACAGTTAATGTTTATTTTGAGATTTCACAGGCAAAACCCACATTAATATCGATCTGAGGAATGTAGATAACCACGTTCCGACAAGTGCTTATAAGAACAAAAAGACAAAATCAAAACATTAATCAACACATACAAGGTCAGACATGTTCATATAAGAAAAATAGTGTTAGGATCACTTTGTCATAAAAATGATACTTCAGGAACAAATCACTCATGCCATCAACTGACAGGATACTATTTGGGGAATTATTAAAAGACTGATGCGTATTATTTCAAAGGGAAACAAACCTGTATCAATAGTTGAAATGTAAAATGGAAGGAATGAGACTGATCTTAGCTATGTTGTGATTGTCACATTCAGTATAATGCTGCCAAGATTCTGACTTCTAATTGCTAATTTAAACTTAACCCTGGAATAAAATAATATGTTTCAAGCTCTAGATTAAGTACTAGAATACAGCACAAATACTGCATGAATATGCCTGAAGATTAAGGTCTTTTTTGGAGCAGGAAGTAATTTTCCATTTGCCAAAGACCACACCAATCAGTAATTATTCTGATCCTGGTGTTTGAATTCAGGCTTCTCTGGTGGTACCAAAGTAGAGCTAACATCCCTCCTTCTCTTGCACACTAATGTAGTGTTAGCTTCTTCAGGCACAGAGGAGACACATGAATAGAGTTTTTTCTAACAGCTAAAGGGCCTTACTATAAGCTAGGACAAATATGCCAGGGAAAGTTACTTTCAGTGAGTGACTACCTAAAAGCACTAGTTAGTTTGCCTACCCTGTCAACTTGTTACACACAAGTATCCTTTTAAGCCTGCCCTTCCTAGTGAAATATGCCGCTTGTTTTATCAGGTGGGCATGTTCCCAAACCAGATTTTATGTATTTACCTTCACAATACACGTGGCACCAGGAGATCAGCAAACTGCTATCTCCTTTTGCTTTCTGGCAATGACAGAGAGGTTGAATTAAATTTCCAAAACACAAGTACCCTGCATTCTGCAGGTTCATGTACTACTTTCATTGAACAGTTTGTAGGCCAGTAGCCCATATTAAGATGGACTTGTAGTATATGAAGCAGATAGACATGACTCACTCTATATAGAGGATTTCCCAGTATCCAGCTCACTAAGAACAAGTAAGTTATTGTTCTGTGAGATACATCTGGAAAATTTTCCTTAAGTGAGAATCAGTGGTCATCACTGAACATCATGGTGGCCCCAAAACAGTTGGTGAAATAGCTATAAACAGACTCGGTCTATACACCTCCATAGAGGATTTTGCTGTTGAACACAAGAGGAGCAAGGTAATACCAAAGAAATAAAAGGTGACTTTGCAAGATCTAAACCTGTTACTGTGAGCTCAGTCCCTTTGCTCTGAATTCCCTTCCTTCCCCACAGAATAAATCTTCTTTCAGCTGAGGATGACTCTAGGGGATTATTTGCAGAGCCCATTAAATACTGCTCTAAGGTTGGCCAAAAGCACTGCTACTGAAGAATGTGTCACCTGTGGCATGATGAACCTGTCCTTTCAGAATTTGCTGCAAAAGATGGAATCTGGGATTTTGGCATTGGACTCCTGAGATGACTACTGCATCTAGTTTTAGTGTTGTTCTCTATGTTTAAAACTGCTCCAAATATTTTCTATGAGACTAATGCATACAGTTTCTCTACTGAACAGCATTTCCTGATATTCATCCTGAATTTGTTATTTCTCAGTTCTAGTCTGTAGCTCTAATTATTCCTTTTCCTCCCTTGGTTACTTTAACTTCAGAGCTGGACCCATGCAAGCCTCACATTGTTCAATGGGGGCAAGTGCAGGGTCCTGCACCTGGGTAGGGGCAATCCCCAGGATCAATAAAGGCTGGGTGATGAAGGGATTGAGAATACCTGAGGAGAAAGACCTGGGAGTACTGGTGGATAAGCGGACAATGTGTGTTTGCGGCCTAGAATGCCAATTGTATCTTTGCTGCATCCAAAGAAGCGTGGGCAGCAGTTCAAAGTGGGCTGATTCTGCCCCTCTACTCTGCTCTGGTGAGATCCCACCTAGAGTACTGTGTTCACCTCTGGAGCCCTCAGTAAAGGACATAGGGACCTGCTTGAAAGGGCCCAGAGGAGGGCCACAGAAATGATCAGAGGGCTGGACCACCTCTCCTATGAGGAAAGGCTGAAAGAGCTGGGGATTTTCAGCCTCAAGAAGACTCTGGGGAGACCTTATTATGACCTTTCAGTTCTTAGAAGGGGCCTATAAGAAAGATGGAAAAAGATGTTTTAACGGGGCCTGTTGTGACAGGAAAAGGGTAATGGTTTCAACCCAGAAGTACAGTTTTAAACTGAAAGAGGGAAGACTCAGGCTGGACATGAGGAAAAAAGGCTTTTATAATGAGGGTGGTGAAACACTGGAACAGGTTGCTCAGAGAGGTGGTGGCTGCCCCATCCCTGGAGATATTCGAGGCCAGGCTGGACGTGGTTCTGGGCAACCTGATCTGGTTGAAGATATCCCTAATCATTTTAGGGGAGCTGGACTAGATGACCTTTGAAGGTCCTTTCCAACCCAAACTATTTTATGATTCTATGAACTATTCATGTATTCCTAATTAAGGGAAAAGAGAAAAATCAATCTCTAAGAAAACTAGAACCTTAGTTAAACTAAGTATAATGCATACAGAGTTAATTACTTAACAGTTGGCATGAAAGAATCTCTCAGTGGGAGAGCAACAACACTTTGTTCTTCAAGTGCCAAAGCTAGCAGGTACTGTTAGAAAAAAACCTATGCTGACCATCATGCAATGCATCCCCTCAGTGTACCAGAGGGGATGTAGTAAGGTTTAAAAAAAAAAAAAAAGAGTTCTAATCCTCATTCCATTTCTTTCCATTAAAGGAGAAAAATGTAGTGTTTACTTCCCTGTGTAATATTTCTTTCTAAGATCCTCTCCAAATACGTGCTAAAGAAAGCTTAACTTCAAAGTACCGGTAATACTGACTACCTAAGCATGATGCCTAGTGCAATAATGCAGGTACAACTCAAACATAAAGACAGTCTCCTCCCTCCTTGCACAAGCAGGAAACTGAAATAGTGGACTCCTTATCCCTTGGTGACCTTCATTCTTTACCTCAATGGAAAGCACTGCTAAAGTTTGACATCCTGACAAAATGCCAGCTTTGGGGTGTTATGACTGTCACCTAGCCCAGACAAACTGGATAGGGTAAGTCACATCCCCTGCTCAGGCAGGTGGTAGAGCATTTATGTACATAAGGATCACTTCACTGTAAACACAAATACAACGGATTTTCACCTCCAAGTACCATTTTATAAAGTGAATATAAATTGGGGGATTGTAACAGTCAATCATTCAGATTATTTCCATCAAGAAGAACACTTCCTGCAGCACCACAACACTAAAGCTTCAGGAATTTAGGAGGCTCCACCATAGCTGAGAAGCTTTCATACAGTGTTGATATCTATTTGATGTACTTTGATTGGAGATATGAAACTTGGAGATGCACAATTTCTTTTTAATCTGAAGAAAACCCTTGACATTTTGCTTCCAGATATAAGGCTGACAAAATTGCAGTCTCCCACCTTCCTGATCCTATCAATCCTTTTTGCAAGGATGGCATTTCCACTGGTCAGTCTCTTCTCATGTACATGACAGTTATTACTCCTATTCTATAAAGTCCCCTCTGGTGAAAATCATCATATATGCATAAGTATATTTTTTATGCTACTTCAGACACAAGCGAGACAGAATACACCTGCTACCAGTTCCTTCTCTCCATTTACTTACTTTGACATCACCTTAATGTAGTTCTCAGGTACCTTTTTTTTCCACACCCTATCTGAAGGCATTGTTGTTTCTGACTGCATCAACTTTAAAAGAATACTCATGTTTCAGTGCCTGGAACACTGCACGAGGATTCACTGGTTGTGGTGAATCATTGTGTGCATTCATTTGGTTCTCATTTAATAACACTGAAAATAGTCTGGATTAAATGAAAAAATATTCACAATTCAGACTTTGTCAAGCTATAATTCTTACTGTGAGCATTAACTTTTCTACTACAACATGCAAGACTGTGTCTTTCTACATAGTGTAGAAAGTGTTTTATGAAACAGATATGAAGTAAAGAAGTTTTTCTGTATTATTAGTTATCCCTCCCTATTTTTGTCCCAAGGAAAATATGTTTTGTCTAGATACAAAAGTAACTCTCATACAAAACTGGTCTAGTAGGGTTTGGTTATCCAGAATGTGGAATATGATGAAATCATTCTATTTAACAACAGTAAATATTCTCTCTGAGGACGTTTACTAAACTCTGTACTGTTTTGAAATTAGTTAAAAGTCATTAGGCCAATGGGGTTCAAATATTTCAGTGTCTGTAAAGGCAACAAAAGCAACTGTGGTGGGGGCATTAAATACAATGTAAATCAATTTCCAACTTTGATCTTAATTGTACAACTTGGAGTTGCAGTACTTTCTTTCTATAACTCAACCCCTTTTTGCTTCTGTGTTCGTTACTGCAATAAAAAGCCTGAAATATTAAACATACAGAAGAATTAAATTAGAATTTGTAAACCAGCAGTAACATTATTCTGTTTTCAATGTTCTAAATCCTTGAAGTTCAGCTTAAATAAATGTCATGTACCAGCTCCTTAAACAGCGTTAGCTATGTAAACAGCATTTAAAAATGCAAGAAGTCCAACTTTATAAAAATTACATCTGCAGGCTGTTAAAGGAGAATCTGCAAGAAATGTCAAACAATACTGCACCTTGTGTACTTCACTGAAATAACAAGAAAGATGCATCTGGAAACAGTTACTGGCAGGAGACTTAAATAAAGTATTGCATTACCTTTAATGAACCAAATATTATTAATCAAGAGCTGGATATAAGTGTGCCATCCAGCTGGCTTGTAATTCGATTAATTTACCTTCTTGGGAGATGACAATGGACTTCGATGATTTGATGGTTTTGCTGTCGACAGTCCAGGTGACAGCTGCAGGGGGATCAGAGGAAATCCGACATTGTAAGACCAATTTTTCACCATCTACTACTTGAGCATCCTGAAGCTTCTCTGTAAAGGAGGGTGCTGTTCCTTTGCTTGCTGGTGGTTTGCTTGCTGGTGCTTTATTTTCAGCTTTTTTCCCAATTATTCTGTCATCCACTACTTTGCACCCATGTTCACAGTTTCTGTCATTCTTCTCTTCTTTTTTCACTGCAGGTTTGGCAACAGGAGCTTGAGAATTAGGGGTCATATTCTGGGCTTCAGAATTGGTGCTGGCATTTGGTGCTGGGGTGTTAGCACTACCATTCTCTGCAGGTGGCTTTTTCTTTGAGCCCAGCACAGATCTGAAATCTGTAACTGCTGGTTTAGGAGGTGGCACCTTCTCTGGCAATGGGGTTTTTGGGGTGCCTTTCTTGGCCAGCACAGAGCGAAAGTCCACCTGCTGAGGAGCATGAACCTTCCTTTCCTCCTCTGACAAGGTCTTGGGTTTGACCTGCCGCTGCAGGTTTGCTCGGAAGTCCATTTGCTCGGCTGGGATTTCTTTCAGTTCCTCCTCAGAAAAACTTTTGGTGCTGACTTTCTTGCCTAAAATGTCACGGAAATCAAGTTGCTCAGCTTCCTGCTGCCTCAGGCTCTCCTCTGTGTGTTCCCGAGTTTCCACTCTCCTCTTCAGCACACCTCGGACGTCTTCCTGCTCTTCCTCAGCTGCTCTGGTTTCACTGCTGATCTGTTTGAAGCCACTTGTTCTACCAAATGTTAGTTTACCATGATCTCCACCATCTCTTTGCTCTCCAGAGCTGGCTGATTCCCTCCCACTATGATCCGAAAAAGAAAAGAAAGAGAGAGCCAGAAAAGGGGCTGGTTTAAAAATGTCAGAGAACTATCTCAGAGCAGGAACAAAATGTGTTTATAGAAGGGGAGGTTGATTAGAGGAGCACACTCCATTAGTTTATTGCATCAATGATGACTTCAGGAGCCATATAAGGGCACAAAGAAAAAAGATCTCTCTA
>JAVHNF010083442.1:0-15267 GCA_034783455.1 Micropsitta finschii | reverse complement strand
CCCGTCCTCCTGTATCCCCATCCCCGTCCTCCTGTATCCCCATCCCCGTGCTCCTGTATCCCCATCCCCGTGCTCCTTTATCCCCATCCCCGTGCTCCTGTATCCCCATTCCCTGCTCCTGTGTCCCTCCTCACTGGCAGAATATGAAAGACTGAAAAGTCCTTGACCAGGGTAAGTGCTACTGAGAAACAACTAAAACATTGGTGTGTTACCACACTGTTCTCAGACTGAAGCCAAACCACAGCACTGCACCAGCTACTAAGAAGGAGAAAAATAACTTCTACAGCTCAACTCAGGAAAAGTTTATAACTTGCAGAACTTGTACCCTGTTTTGACTGCACTAGCACTTTCTGGGAAAAAAAAAAACAAACAGGCTAGTAATGGTGCATCTGTCTAAGCAAACATTTTTGTTCTGATCAGGACTATTACTTTGGAGTGAATTTTCTGATTCACATACCATACCTGGGTTCATGTTGCAAACAGGGGGAGAAGATGCTAACTGGATTCCCTTCTGATGAAACTAAACTGGAAAATACGTTCCAGGATGGCACCTAACATGCTGATACTTTTACTGGGCACTAGTCCAGAGAATCAGACTAGAATTAATCCAGAATTAAACTCTATTGTATATCATAGACAGATCAAAATGACTGTTGCCTCCTGCCTGCTGACAAACTCACATTGAGTTGGTTAAATAATTGCAGATACAACTGCTTTTCATGGAAATAGCAAGGAAATGATTACAGTCATGAAACTGTTAAGATGAGAGTGTGCATCTTACCTATGTTGATGCAATAGACTAGTGATCAAATGTTCAGATGTGAGAGATCCAGCTTTAACCTATGTCACAATTTTATTTAAACCTATGAATCTAAAACTGGGGGATTTGGGTGTTTTGGTATCTTTTTTTTCCTGAATGATTCAGTGTATAAAGTTGATTTGTGGTCCAGTATGTTTGCATGCTGAACTCAGATAAGAAAACTATTTGACATAGATCAACTTGGATCTTTCCTCTGACAGTTACTACCAATGTAATCTTTCATTCAAAAGAAACAATATTTTCTTTATATTTTTGAGACAAAGAAAAGAACTTTCACACTCTATTCAACTTGAAACTTCATTTTCACTTTTAAAGGACTTAAATACAGTTATTCACATAACACTATTCACAGGACCTCAGCAGATCTGGCAGTCAGTTCCCATGCTCAAATTATCAGACTAAAACACTCAGCAGAATGGAAGCCTGTCTGAGAAAGATTACTATTACTTGTCACTTTTATGGAAATTTGCCATCTTCTAAATAAAGGGGGTGCTTGATCAAGAAAGACTGCCAACTAAAAGTATATATTTATAAATTCATAAATTTTGATCAGCCATAGATGGGAGCTTATTCCTCTGTGGGCTGAACACCTAACAAATGACCAATTGACTTCAGTGTTTGAATAGCTGTAAGACGGGAGGAATTATTTGGTACTGAAGGTCATATTTTATTTATTTCAGTTCAAGGGCCAGCAATTTTCCACAGCTAATATCCTGTTTTAAAAATATATTTAAATTATCGCCCTAAAAATAAATTCATATACTCACACACATCTTTCAGTGGCACTTAACTTTTGGAAAGACTTAATTCTAAGTTTGTGTTATTGAGCTAGTCCTTTCCTCAGATATTCTCAGGAATTTGTCTTAGGATAAATATTTATTTGAATATTTCCTTCCAGATTTTAATGTTATTATGATTATTCTCTTATTATTTCTATAGAAGACTCACAATCATGACCCTCAAAACCCATGATATGAGAAATGCATTAACCAACTATGGTTTCTTACTTCATTAATTTTAGACTTCAACTGAGCAGTTATTCACCACCATCACTTTTCTCTGTCATTTTTGAAGGAAATTAGCATTTATGAAGCTTTAAAGGAACTATAAAGAACACATAAACTCCTGCAGTAGGAACATCCGGCTCTGGAAAGGATAGGCACAGATGGTTCATGTCTGCAGATCATTTCAGGTTTGTCTCCACTACCACAGAAGTGGGAAAAGCCATCAGTTCAAAAAAGGAGTTTGTTTGTCAGGTTTTGGGCCTAAGTGTCTTCATTTAATGTTATAAACAACATCACAGAGAGAGAGAGAGAGAGTGTATGTCCTGGTGCTTAAGTGTATGTCAATACTGATGAGGGAAAAAACACACTATCAATCTTGTTCATCAGAACCACACGAGTTTATGCAGCCAAATCTATCTTTGTCCTTTTTTTGCTGAGGCTGCCACAAAATGTCACGTCATTTTAGGGTGTTAAACCTAGCTGAAATTGGGACTTAGAGCAAATATTTCACATTGACCACTGGACAATAAAATTAGAAATTAAATATGGCATCTGCTAGTGGTCCATACTGGATGTGGTTTGAAACGAATCCTTATAATGCTTCATAGTCTGCAAGTTTTGAATTTGAAGTTTTATTCTGTGGAATATATTAATTTCTGAACAGTATTCTTCATAAATTTGTAATTTGACTCTTAGGTGGAACACAGAGAACACAAAGCATTTAGGAAGAATAAAAAAAAATAATCAGCAACACTTTTGAGAACTGGTTTAATTTGGATCTTGTCCTTAACTCAGGCTGCCTTTCATCCCTGTGGGCTTTCTGCAGCCATCCAAATTTAATTGGCCAGTTGGTAGCGAAAAGCTCATTTAAATTTCCTCGTCCTTTGTCTATGATAAGGCTCATAGCAACATTTCTGATGCTCCAATGACCAAAGTGCCTGGAAATACTTTTTCAGGTTTAAGTTCCTCACTTACTTCTACAAAATTCTATAAATGATGTATAACATTTGTGTCTGAGTTTCTTCTATTAAAGATAATATTTTTATTAACACCAGAAGTTTATTAACATTATCAGTGGATATTTTGGATTAAATTCACTCATAATAAAACCATAACCAAAATAAAATGTTAGTGTTTAGACTAATTAATAATTATTTGCCTTTTGTTGTAAATAACTTGCTCTTAGGCATGCATTTCAGTCTCCCTCAAACTTCTCCCACTATTTTATTTCCCTTCTTTAATATTTCTTCATATGGATAATTTCTACAGTTAAATAGTAATCAAATATATATATATATATATATATATATAAAGCAAATGGATTTTTTATAAGGATTTTTTCTGTTTTAGAAAACAGGCTTATGATTTTGTATCTTTAGAGTGAAGAACATGAGATAGATATTGGTACAATCTTTTCTTCTGCCAAAATCTAACTGGTAGTGAAAAGAACTGGTTTTGTAGGAACCACTACAAAACCAGCTGGCTCCATCCAGAAACTTGGCCAAATCATGCAAACACTTCTGATACTCAATAAGCTGGCTTTTTAACCTGACAAAAAAAGGTGTTTAACAGACTTTGTTTAACAATCAAAATTTTCATTCAAAGAAGAAAAGAGCACACTTAAAGAAGTAGATAAACAAAGCAATAGCAACAACATAATTGATAAAGGCATAATGCAGGTACAACTCTTTATTGGCCATAGAGGACATTTAGATGTCTGTGCTTATAGCATAGTTTAAATGTCTATACATATTTAAGCAGCTAAATTGAGTTGAGCTAAGATCTACCTGAATTTCTTAAGTTTATCAAAAATGGAATTAGTCTCCCTGAAATACTATGGTTTTCAACAGAAAAATGTGATTCCTGGTTATAAACCCATTTCTTCCAGTTTGCAGCCATTACATAGCACCATGAATCACTCACGTCTTTCCTTTTACTTCTTAATTTTGCTATAAAAGTTAGTTTCATGGTCCAGAAAAAATGAATTTATTTAAATAACAACCAGCCACCTCAATCCTTCCACAATTGCTCAAATGAAAATGCAGCTTTTTTCCCACTTAAAAAATGACATCACTGCTTTATTAGGAGCCAAAAGAACAACTGCAGGAATGTCAAATGAAAGATGCTGAAAAACAATGCATAATTTCTTCCCTAAAGGGTTAATTCAGTAAATAAAACCACAGAACTAGCATTCAGGAGATGGGGATTCAATTCCTGGCTCTACCTCTGTGAAATTTGTTCAGGTCACTTCATTTCTTCATGTCTGAGGTTCCCCAATAATTAAAACCAGAGATATTACATGTCAGGTCAAAAGTATACAACAAAGATATTTATTTGAACATTTATGGAGTCTAAGGATATCAAGTCTAGAATGCAAATACCTTTTGGATAGAAAATTGTCTTATAAAAGTGTATACATTTTTAAATTTCAAGTACTTTCTACATCACACTGTAAGACTTATATTTCTTATTCATACATTTCCTATTTAAGCAGTCAAAACAGAAAAAAGTTTAATTTTAAATAAACTGTGTTCTTTGTGATAACGAAGCGAAGATAATCTGCTTTCCCAGAAGCTTGAAGCCCTTCAGAAAGTTGCACTAACACAAACATTTTAAAGCTTTTCCTAGAAGTCTTATGCAAAATTGTGAAAATGAAATAACTTGGGTTTAAGAAACATCATTTTTCACGAAAGCAAAGCAGATGCTATTAATTATCAAAGTAGAGATCACACTCATACGCAAAAGCATGAGAATTGTGGTAGCACTGTATGTGAACTGTAAAAATGAAGTGTGTTATTTTTGTTAGAGGTGATAACATTAACATCATATTCAGTATAGAGCGATGTTACTTTTCCTTTAAAAGAAGATATTACAGTAGAAATCTCTGTATAACTACATTTGTCAGCATTGTTCATCTGAAGGTCAACTTCTTTTTTATTGATTTGTACTTTTATAATGGTACAAAACTGATGAAGTTTGTACTAGAATAGAGTGATAAATTGTGGCACAGGCCAGAAAGTCAATGCGATATGGTTCTGCCTCACTGGCTTCCTATGGGAATCTGAATGACCTGGAAAAGTCATGTTTTTCTCCTTCCTTCCTCTCTTTCTTTTCAGCTGTTTGACAGACTTTTTTATGACACACCTGAATGTGGGCTAATGCTATAGGCCCCCGCCTGAAATGCTGGCATATAAGTAGCTAGAAGCTATTTTTTTCATATTTCTTTTCCACTCAATTATCTACAGAATACCCAAGATAACAAATGTATTGAAATAAAATTGTGCTATTCCTTCTTTTCTCAGCATCTGTTATAAACCAAAGAAGCTGAATTTCTAAGACCAACTTGTACTCTTTTATATTTATAATACTTCACATATCATGTGATAAATTTGACTTTGACACTTTCTTTTGAATTAAATTTTGACCGCTAGTACAAGGAAGATGCAAGGTGTAAAATTCTGTAGATATACCAGAATAATAATTTTAATTATAATAAATTTAACACAGCACAGAACTTTTGTGGAGTTGTTTTTTTCTTTGTTTGTTTGTTTTTTTTTATTAATTTCTATAGAAAACAGAAATATTTTCTGATAAATGCAGAGAAAAAAAATGAAAGGAGCTAAATACTAGAGTTAAACTAACACAACATTTTTACTGCTGACATGGCTTTTGAATTCAGTTTCCAAAATTGGAAACTCTCACTTTTTAGCTGAGTTACTCATATTTGGAATAAATTATATCACCGCATGTTTTAATTTTTCTTAATGATTACTTTGTTCTGCATGACCATTTAGTTCAAAGCTAATCTTCATGATTTTTCATTGAAGATTCAAATGTAAACTTATCACATGAGAAATTATAAAACAGATGAGCAGATTAATTAACTTCTTTAATACTAAACACGTTTTAATATTGCTCACATGTATCTTTATTCATGTAATCATTTGTGTTTAGGCTTTACACAGGTCTTCTAGTTGCAGACATGGAATATTAATTCTGCTTGTCATTAGGTAGACAGCTAGAAGACTAATAACTCTTAGAAATTAATTATAAAAATTCTGTTTTTATAAAATAGCTATTCAAATGAAGTTATACATTGGTAGTAGCCTGGAAGAGTTTAAACAGTGAGGAGACAGAATACAGATCATGTACCAAATAACCACAGCAAATTTTACTTTAAAAATAAAAAGAAAAATAAGAAACAAATAATAAAGTCTCTGAGTTAATATTATATTTACAATTTTTCTAAGATATATCATGCACTCTTTGTACAGGAAATGGCAAGGTGAAGATCTGTCATGTAAAGAACATAAACATTCAGTCAGGTACTAAATCCTCCAAATTATATTGTGCTTCACTGTTTTCTAAAGGACAGTCTACCAGACCCACTGGCAGACCTGGAGGGCTTTTGAGAGCTCCTTTGCTGTGGGCAAAGTGTGATATCACAAAGCCTTGGAGAGCTCCAGCTAGCAAGAACTTCTCTTGGCAAGATTGTTGTCTCATTTTCTGTAGCGTGCAGCCAGAGGTGTGGCAAACATCATTCAGTAATAGTCCTGTACGTTCTCTTTTCTTATACCATGAATGAACTACATCAGAGTGAAACATGAAATTAATGAGAAGAAAATCTGAAAAATAAACTATGAAGCAAGTTCAAAATAGGTTTTTCTTGGTTATGGACCAATGCTACTTACGGCAGAAAATATATAGGCTTTTTTGTTTTGTTTTGGTTTGGTTTTGATCATTTCCATGCTTAGAAAGTGGAAAACCCAAGCTTTCAACAGGCAGAAAATTTTCACATGGTCACTCAAGATTTCTTAACTTTCATGTTGAAGGGCCTTAAACCCAGAATGCTTTGTTTAATTTCTGTCTTTCTGGACAGTGTCTTTTAGCTCAGATTTTGGGTCTATGTGTGTTAACTCTTGACATTTAGATAAAATTATAGTCCAATCATTTATTAGGCTATTGGAATAAATAAAAATATATTATTTACCATTCCATGGAACATTTTATCCTTGTTTTTTTTTTTATAAAAGGCACTGTGCTATTTATTCAGTGTCATAACATTTTCTGTTTCTCAGTTCCACTTTGTCAGAATAATTTAATATTACTTTAACAGTTTATTTGCTTTTCATGCTGTATAAAATACTAACAGCAATGCCCTGTTGCCTTCCCTCTCTCTGCATGGGCTTGTGATATAATCATCATCACAAAAGAAGGGTGGATTAATGCCGTTCTTGCCAATAGAGAGGACATTTCCTCTGTAATGTAGATCCCCCTTGTCTCAACCAGTCCTTCCAGGAACTTTGCAGAATCAATAAACAAGGGAGAGAGAGAGAAGCAGATAGAAGAATGCCTATTTGCACCTAGCAACTACTGGGCATTTAGAGGCAGTAAGGTCTTGATTTGTCAAGATCTTTCTCCCTGCCTTGCTAAATAAACACTTTTTGATTTATAAGAAACAACCTTACTTAATGATCTAATTTCTATGCATAAGAATTATATGTGGTTGCTCATAAAAAACCCAGAACAACTAAAAAAACCATCAAAGTTTATGCAGAGTTAGCATAGTGATGGATGAAAATAGCAAGTAACAGGACCAGTGTATGCTATAATGACACTTGTTAGACTTTTAGAAAACAAAAATTCCATTCCTTATATTCCTCATAATGAAATAAAATAGGTTCAGAGTATGGCAGGATTAACTGGGTCTTCAGGACAGCCTAATTATTTCTTTCAGGTACAGAAGAAGGGAACTTTTAAGGAAAGAGTTAGAGGCAGAATCATATTGGTGCCTTTGGAGAAAACAGTAATGTGATCCTGGTCCACCTAGTTATAGAAAGTTTGTGATAAAATAATTGAGTAGCATCCCCAATATACATAGGAATAAATACTTTCTGGAGAATGCAAGAGCATGGCTGTGCAAGATCATGAACATCTTTATTTTCTGTCAGTGATTAATATGCCTCTTAAAATACCACTACTGTAGTGAATCACACTTGTCAAGTCTAGAATTTTTTCCTCTGCAGTGGTGGGAACTAGATAATTCAGAAAAAGATGCAAAAAAAACAAAAACAATGGGAAGCATGGAATATCTTTTCACAGGATAATATTTCTGGCTCCTTTTTTGGTGAGAATCACCATCTAGACTAAAATAACTTGGAATCTATATTCTCTTGTCAAGGAGGAAATGTCAGTCAGAAACTGATAGTCCTGACCATGTTACATCCGAAAGATTAAAATTGCTTTTGATTTATAATCCATTCACTGATAGCTCAAATGCACTGATATTCCCCTGTTCTGTGGAGATCGGGAAAAAGATGTTTTAGAGAGCAAAAGAAGATAAAGGATGAGTTAATTGCTGACAAGAAAGGTCTTTACATTTATTTTTATCATATTCATGATTTTACTTGACTGAGTTAACATTCTTAGGCAGTTCTGGTCTGTTGATCAGTCTTAAAAAAGCCTACACTAGCTTTGTGTAAAGATAGAAATTTTTTAAACTTTCCAAAAACAGTCCAAAAATGTATTGCCTGCTAAAACTGGCAAAGTAAGTATAAAGTTATGTCACCTCACCCTGGCCTAAATTAGTTCACAACTATTCGTATTCATTTCCCTGAACCTATTCCTGGACACAGGTGATACTCATTTAAATTAAAGTAATTCATCTGGCTTTAAGAAAATCCAAATAAAGCAAGCCTGAAATGGTATCCATTGATTGAACATATGTTAGAAAACAGAGATCCTGAAAGGAATGCTATTGCCTGCATGATTCCTTTAGTTCTTCAACTTATACTATGAAATTTGAATCAAGAAATTACCAATACTTGCTCTGATACTTCCAAAGCTGTTAATGAGTTGTGAATTTCTTTAATACCATCATAAGCAAGAAGAGAAAACAAGATAAAAAGACAGATTCATATAAATTATGGTTGCTTATCAATAGGACTTCCAGTGCTATGATTCACCCTTCTCTACATGAGAATAAAAACATCAAGGATACTTTAATCTTGTGATGAGATGCAAAATGAGAATCCATGATGACAAATTTGACAGAAAAATTTAAATAAAGATTAAGGTTCCTATTCTTTCTTAACACAATCACGTTACAGAATAGGAGGACATGTTGGATTCCCCATTTCTAAAACCTCAAAATAAAATCAAGCGCATTTTGGAAGCTGTGCTTTAGTCAACTGAAGTAGCTTCCATACAGGAAAAACTAGATTATTTTTCATATTGAATTATACCTGAATTATATATATTCTGAATTATGTAGGAGATCAGATTATATGAGTTAATGATACTTAAGGTATTTATAAATGACATTCTCATCAGAGACCTGTAACAGGTTGTGATATAATATAGGCTTGTTCTCTCCTAGCAACATATCAATACTTACCAAGCTGGGGTCAAAGTTTTATGCACAGTGGCTCTTGTTAGACCTTATATTTTCATGGCATTTTCCAGGATGTTAAATCCTTCTGATGATGCCTATGAGATGTAAATCAATATTTAAACCTACTTCGATTATTTTTTTCCCTAATCAACACACAGGAATTCAGCTAAGTCTCTGCTGCATCTAACAGTGACCATTATCCAGTGCAACATTCCTGATGTTTGCAATGACAGTGGACTTCGGCTTAGCTGACATATTTTTTCATTGCTATAGCTACTTTCCATGGTGCACTTGGCAAGCACCATGCATTATAACTATCACATCCCCTAGAAACAATTGTGGAGGCACTGAGGACAGACTGGCACTTCCTTACATGTGGCTGGAAAAAGCTGTGTGTTTCCTGATGGATAGCATACTCCCAGAGAGAGTACAGTTATAATGCTATGTTATTCAGACAGATTTGTGTAAAATCTGATTTATGTAACAGCAAGCCATCCTTCTGAGGAGCTTAACTTCCAAAGGGATTGTGGAATACAAAGCCATTCTTTGGCTTTAAGGTTGCTACCAGCAACATGTAATAATAGACTGCAAGTCAGATGGAACATAGAGAAAAATGATTGCATACTCAAGACACATCTCTACTCCAGACAAAACTTTTTTCTTTTTAACTTTTATTTTACGCAGAATATAGATCTTAACTGATTTTACTGATATTATTCTTAATGACTCTGAAGCTATAAATCTCATTATAACTGTAAAACCAAAACACAAGTTTCACCATCAGGACTTAAAAACATAAAAATGTACAATGATGTGTATCCAAACAGACAGCATGCAAAATGTGCATTGATTTATTTTTAGGACTATGCATACTGAATATCAATCATGAAGTTACTAGTGTTGCGGCAGATGAAAGCCAGAAGATTTTTTCCCCTTGCACGTACATTGGTATTTCAGAGTTTTCCTATTTCCTTTCTCAAGCAGCTGTAGACTCTTTGTTTTTCTAAAAGCACCTTCAAAATCTAGGAGTAAAAATCTTTTGTGGCACTTGTTATTTGCACTAAGTCCCATCAAACTAGTGTATAACTGCTTTCTGTGGAAGGCTCCCTAATGTCCCTGTTCAGCATCAGTTAGATTAGTTTTGACATGAAAAAAGGTTTCGGTAAGAAAGCATTACTGCAATGCTCTACTGAGTGCTGTGTAGCTGCCGCCTTCTTTATTTATGTGACTTGGGTTTGTCCCATTTAAGTTTTCTACTAAAAACTTTAAGTAAAATATTTAGATGCTGCCATTAGCAAAGGCCAAATAAGCTAGTAAAGCGTTGACATATGAGTGTGATAATCATAGTCAAGGTTAGTTGTGCTATTAGACAACTGGCAACATTTTACTTAGTATTTAAGAAACTAAATGTTTGTTCTAAGAGTATCAGTTTAGCATTAAGATTTAATATGATTTGCCAAC
Organism: Micropsitta finschii; assembly: GCA_034783455.1. Taxonomy (NCBI): domain Eukaryota; kingdom Metazoa; phylum Chordata; class Aves; order Psittaciformes; family Psittacidae; genus Micropsitta; species Micropsitta finschii. Next base: position 4,589 of record JAVHNF010083442.1, on the reverse strand, counting down.
TAGGTTAACTGAAGTTTTTCTTGACTGATAAAATTAGCTAGCAGCTAGCTAAAGCTCTTGGCATATGAAGATATTAACTATGTCCCAGCACAATTTTTGATGAAAGCAAAAAGAAGGAATGAAAGTAAGTAGAGAGCCAAGATCCATAAATATTATGTAACAAGGCCTGCTCATTTATTCTTTATAAAACTATTAAAAGAAAAAAATTAAGCTCTGGATCTGGGAAGGAAATGCTGCACTGCATCAAACAAAAAAAATGTGTCCTTTGTTCTTACTTAATCTGGGCTGTCTTCTTGTTTTTGGGCACTGACTCCTGCTTGTCAATGTTAATCCCCTATTGTTCCTACCTTAAAAGCTATCTGATTGAACTTCTTTCTCATTCACCCTTTAACAATTGGATTGATTCAACATATTCATTCAAAGAAGATGAGAGAAAACATGAGAATAAATAACAAGGGTGGGTTTTTTTCCTTGTATGTCAGAAAGATACAGCAAGTAATTTCAGATATTAAATGCAAGGCCTTCTAGGCAAAACACATAACACCAACTTTTAGACTGTAATAAGCAGAGTTGCAAAGCATTTGATACTTAAAAAGTACAGCCATTATTTCCATTTGACAGTTTTAGTTCTGATCACATTTCTGCAGGGAATTGAGAAGAGGTGAGGAGGCTGAAAGTTCATACAACAAGACCAGAAGCAGCACTTTGATATAGTCTGAGCACCCCATTTTCATGAATTCAATGGAAAGTATTATGCCATATTTTCACAACAATTTTGCTACAACATAACATGTATTTCACATTACCTTAAGATATTTCTATTGACCTGCACAAGAGGGAAAGAAAGTATGCTATAGCTTCTCAGTGACCCTGCTTATTCTTGGTAAGCTAGTATTACTAAAAAAGTTGGTGGCCTGGAGTATTTTTGATAACAGGGCAATATAAAGTAAGCTGCTAGAGACGGGGTGGTAGCAAACCCCATTTTTTGATCATTTCATGGATGACAAGAGGATATTATGGACCTAACAGTGGAAGCTCATTTTCATACTTGAAGCTGGAGAAGCTCATACACTCAGCTATAGGTATCATCAAATTTTTGTGTCAGCCATATTGACAATTATCCAAATAGTGTTACAGTGCTTTTCACAACTGCCAGAACTGAGCCTTTTTTATAGGAAGAGCTCAACTGGAATTGCAAAAACCATTATCATTTTTATTATAAAACTAAGGCCAGACATAATTTTAAGTTTTTGAAGTACTGATAAACAAGGTCATCACTAGGAAAATATGTTAATGTTTATCTGCTGTGAGAATGCTTAAATTGCAGTGTGTCTGTGCTTTAAAGGGGGTGAAAGGGGAAGGAGGGAAAAGCAAGAGGGAAGGAGTAAGCAGAATGGAATAAAGTATTGTCTCCTTTAGAATTATGGCGTCTTTTTTATCTCCTCATGTAGGTGATTGTTACTGTGCTGCAAAAGCTCAATTAGACATGAACTGTAATCTTTTGGGGTACTGTATGGATGTTAAACTGAGATTAAGTTATCTCCCACATAAATCTATTTTACTTCAGAATTTAATATGGATGAAGTAGCTTTTATAAACCTTCCAACTGAAGAAGCATAATAAGATCCTGACAACTTTATCATCAAGTGTCACTTCTCAGATATATAAATTTAGGAATTTATTTTCTTACTCTAATCTTCTGGAACTAAGATGTAGCTGAGAATGCTAGGCATTTGGAATAAGAAATGAACAATACAGGCTCTTCTCTTGATATCAGTTGCAACTGGAATTGCGGAGCAGCCAAGATATGCTGTTTATGCTATGTGTTCTACAGGTATTTAGTGAAATACTGCCCCTATAATGACTGAAATTTATGAAATAAAGAAAGAAAAAGTCACAAATTTTGAGTTTATATCAATTCATTTATGGCTTGAGCTTGCATGGAGAAATGTAAGCTTAAAGCAGGAATGGATTTAGTGAGGGTAGGCAGAGGAGTAGTAGCAATGTTGCAAACAGAAACTAGTGATTAATTTTGTCTAACCCATATTTTCCCATGTATAAGTTAGACTTCTAATTTGAAATCCCAAGGCTTCTGTTGAACACTAAGGATTTCAACATTCAGCATTCACAACGAGTCTATATTTCTTTTTTGTTTACATTCTAAAATATTTTTGTTTGCTTTAGTATTTAGCAGTACTAAATATTGCTGTAATCTAACTGCTTCAAAAGATCATACAGTGATTTTTTTTCAGCACAATCTATTACTCTTACTGAAGAGAATTGTTTGGGGAATTTAAAAATTTAGTTTATAGAACTCATACCTAAAAAGGCTCAGATTAGCTTTCAAGTTAAGCAAAATGAAAATATTTAAAGGCATGTACTTCTTTAATCGAACCAGTGAAATAGGTACAAAAATGGGAATAAATAGCAATATTCAAACTTTACCCACTTGAAAACTAGAACCTTTAATTTCAACTAGCTTATATCATAATATTTTTTGAGAAAAATGACAAAAATATAACAAAGTCAATCAATCAATTAATCAAATATATATTTGATTATATACTATATCAACTGAATCTGATTCTGCCAGTTGCCAGTTGTGTTGTGCAGCTTATATACAAAACACATGTACAGAGCAACATTGTGATGTTCACTTATTTTAAAACCTTGCCACCTTTGAGAAACTTCCAGGGAAATCAGGGCATTATATGAAAGTACAGGACACACTAAAGCCTCTGTTCTCTAAAATATAATTTCGGTTGTAGGCTACAAGCACCAAAACTGCTCTTTCAGAGCAGCAAGTGTTAAAACAAAAAGCTATGTTAATAGCTGAAAATGTACAAGTACTTGGATTCTTTTTCTCTTGCTATAAAACCAGCCATGAGTCAGTCCTCTGTTTTTCCATATCCCTATGGACACAACTACTATGTTCTTAACATTGCTAAAACTCTAATCGTTTGCAACCTTAAAGTGCTCTGTTTGTTGAAGATCCAGTAAAGTTCAAACAATTTTCTTTTTCAATCAAACGGGGCTGGCTACACTGGGCTGTGTTTATTACCACCTCCTTTCACCCTTGCCAATTAGCACCTACCACTGAACACAAAGACAGTCACTGCCAAAGAGGGCTTTCTGTCCTTTTCCTAAGTATAGGTGTGTGGGGGTGGTGTGTAAGGAAAAGTTGTATAAAACTTGCTTTGTATTTTTACAGAAAGGGACCCAGCAAGAAATTTTATGATGTTATCACAGCTAGTTCTAAAATAAGAATTCTCATTAAACAGAATAAGAGTTCCATTCTTCATCTTATTTTTGAAACTTTGCATAATTTTAACACAAATTAATTTAGTTCAGGTACTTTGGAAAACAAAGAAATTGACATAATTGTTTTTCACTGCTTTCTGAGTATAAACAATTCAGAAAATTAACTAATGATAATTAACATTAATAAGGTATAGGAACATCAAATATACTATACTAAATCTAAGTATAATATTGTATTACTACAGAAATTCTGAAAGATACCATCCTTCGAGTAAGGTGCAATAAAGCTAGATTTAGGTCATACAGAGCCGTAATTCTTTTATCTGGACCAAATTTCACTTAACTAATAGCTCCTATATATATCTTACACTGCTGTTAAGATTCCTCATCACCCTCCTACCTTCTGTGTCATCTTGATGTATGTTCAACCATAATTGAATTTCAATACTGGATGCCGTGATCTAACGTACAGGCTGTAAAATCTGAATGCTCTTGGATCTTTGGATAAGACATGCTATATTCAAGACTGTCGGTTAAATAAAACACCTCTTGCTCTAGCTCAACAGTTTTTCTTCCAAATATCATGTCTGACTACTTCTTGATATGAAGGCACAAATAGTTGCTCATAAAACAATATGGATTAGAAACTAAACCTTATCAGGTGGTGGAGGTTGATGTGGCACAAAATAGAGATCATATGGATGGAGGGAATTAGTACGTAGTATGTGTATTATTTAAATATATCCTTTATTTATTACAGCTTGGAAACCCCTCATTATAAAGGATTCAATGCTGCAAAGAAGCTGAACTCATCAGGGTGAAGGAGAAAGAATGTTCTCTGTATTTGATAAGTCACCTATGAGAAATGTAAATATTCAGAGGAACCTTAATTATGTATTGATTGCTGAGAAGGCTTGTACCATTTGCACTGGAGTGGGTTTTGTTTTCCACAGTGTTATCAAAAGACTAGTGTTAAAATAGTCAAACAACATTTTCAGTGTATAATGTTATAAAGTAAGACACAGTTAGAAACAAGATCAAAAAGGTACCTCCAAAACATATAGCCCTCTTTTTAAGACTGACCCTCGTTGATTCTTTCTCTAAACCTTGAGATCCCTACTGGGATGAAAGGATAAACTTCAAAAATGAAAATGTTGTTCTGCAGACATTTCACTCTCAGAGTACGGGAGGGTGGATGCTAATACCAGGACTGTGGTAATGTTGTGAGATAGAGAGTAGCTATTTTGATCCTGGCATTTCTCACTGCAACTCCTTAATTATGCTTATGTATTTACATGGGGCGACACATACATCAGTTCACAAAATAA
>JAVHNF010083430.1:0-23688 GCA_034783455.1 Micropsitta finschii | reverse complement strand
AGTAAAGAATTTCTTCCTTATATCCAATCTAAACTTCCCCTGTTTAAGTTTGAACCCATTACCCCTTGTCCTGTCAACATCTGCATATTTGAGCTACCTTTCCATTAAACCAAACAATGTAATACATGTCAAGTATTTTTTGGTTAACAAAATAGTTGAATAATTTGCTTTATTAAATAGCTTTTTGCTATTATCAGGCCAAAAACTATGTGAATAGGGAATATTGAAAGCACTGTGATTTGCATCAGACTATTTGCTGCTGATATGTCAGGTTTCATGTACTGGTGCAAATGCCTGCAGCATTGTACGACACAGGACCAGCCGAGGCACCTTCCTGGCAAGAGGGAGGGGCATTGTCAGCATGAGGTTTTCTTTAAATAATGAACATCAGTAAGGTGTTAAAATAATGCCAATAGTCTCCATTACAAGAGCAAGCTAGATGGCCTCCTGATGTCTTATAGATTGCAAATATATGAATCTTGAAATACCAAAGGGAAAGGAAACAGGACAGCCTGCAGTATAAACTACATATATATATCTTCCCAACATCCTGGATATATGTATAAATCTCTTAAAATGCTGTATTGCAGTTCATATTTTCAGCTCAGATATCTTGTTGAATATACCAGAACAAATAGTTCAGGTATTTCAAACACTGCCTTGATAAATAACTTTCCTAAGAACATGTAAGGAAAGCGTATGAACTCCATTGATCGTAATTTACTACCTGCTATGATTTTGCAAAGCAGGGTACATATACCCAGTTACAGTGACTTCCTCCTCTCATTGATCTTTTTTTCTACACAAGGAAGCTGGTCTGAGGAAAGCTTATATAGCTTCAGAGATAGACAGGGGAATATATTTCGCATGCCCGGAAGATCACTAGCAATGCATGAAAGCCATCTTCCAAGAGTGTGAAGGGTTCAGGACATTTGTCATCCTCTGTTGTCTGAGGAAGTATAAGGAATGAAGAAGGCAGGGGAGGGCTCATGATGGAAGAGGCATCTTAGAATTATTTATGTGCTGCTACTCCCCCATGGCTATGAAAGCTGTTCCTTGCATTAGCACAAAGTGAAAAGGGACTATGAAGTATGGAAGGTACAAGATGAGGCAATACTTTGTATTTCCTCCTGGGATGCAGGATTTCAGGGACAGAAACTGGAATAACTTACTGCATTTGATTATATATTACCCTTCAGATGCAGAAATGCATTTAGAGCTGGTCCCAAATGAAGTTCCAAAAAATTCATCCTACTTTGCAAACCAGACATACCCCATGGGAAAACCTCACTGTAATCACAATATTTCTATTTTCCATGGGGAAAGTCAAATGACAGCAGGGGCTTCCTCTGCAGAAGGTTTTTGTGAAATTCATTTTATTCCTCCAGGAAAACTGACAAGATGCTTTGCACCACACACTGGAATAGGCACTGTAGGCGTCAGCAAAATGGGAGCCAGGATTCACAGGCTCCACTTCTCCCCCTGGGCAGGCTGGGAGGCAGGAAAAAAATATAGCGGAGAGCAAAGGCTCTCATGCAGTAGTCTAAGAAGTCTGGTTTCAATGTCCCCAGCAATAAAAAGGGACTTTGGGGAAGAATTTCTGTCTCATCTTCCAGAAGTTTTTAAGTTTTCACAATCAAAGTCATTCTGTTTCTGAAATCATTATTTTATCTGTGAAACAAATGTGATTTTCTAGCTTCTACAGCAACTATCTTCTCTACCCATAGATGCATTTTCCCTGCCGTGGCTCAATCTTGGCAACGTCAATCACTTCTTCCAACCTTCGCCTGACGGCTTTTCATCGTTCTTTTAATCATCACACTTGTCTTGCTGTTTCCACATACCTGTTCCTTCCTTTTATTGTTCTGTAAATCTGGACTCTCTTCTTTTCCCCTATTCCTCCTCAAATCAGCTTTTGCACTCAATAGAACATTCTCCTCAACCTGACAAATGCATATTAACATATTTTTTTGCTCATTTGTCCATTCCCTAATATTTCCTCTGCTAGGCTTTTATTTTAATTTCTGTTCTTCCCAGCAGAAGATGGATGCAGAACACACACTTAGTTCTTGCTTCTCTGATTCTGTTCCATTCTGCTCCATACTGCTATCTTTACCAGGAGGAACACATTACCCTTGAGATGCAGAAAACCTGCCAAAGAACAAGTGAAAACAAAACCTAAACAAACCAACTAACCAACCAAACAAACAAATAAACCACCAGGCAAAAAGAACCATAAGCAAACAAACCAACCAACCACAAAATACCTCCCAAAACTGGACTGGAATGAATGCCTCAACCAAACCTGCATCAAGCTGACTACTTCACTTCTGCATCATGGCACATGCACATTGCAAAATCCAGGAGCATACCCACAGGATGTGCAACTTGTCTCATAAAAATAAAGGCTCAACAATATATTTTTCTGCTCTGAAATAGCAAGGACTTCACCAGTTGCTTTTTGCCAGCTGATCCACCTTACACATTTCACATAACCACAAAAGCAATGTTTTATTAAATTTGGGGCAACATTTTAAAGGGTGCTGGCAGTTACTTGTTTAGTAACAGGAATTGTCTAATTCAGTTTTATTCTGTCCTTGAAATGCTCCCAATCTCCCAATGTTCAACAAATGCCATAAAAAATGGATATTCATAATTAAAGTGAGTTATGCTATAACTGCAAGAGCAGTCTGTTACAGCTATCCAAGAACACTTTGCCAAGAACACTCTGTGTGAGATCATTCTGGAGTACAGAGTGCAAGTTTCTGCATGTATCAGCATGGAACCAGTCTTGGCTTTCATATAAGCAGATGTGAAGGTAATCATGTCATATCTTTACCTCTTCTTCCCCAACTGTATCTTATTGATTTTTCATGAACCTATCTGAGAAGGAGGAATTACTCTAACCCCTGCTAGCTCCATCACAGAACTGTATCACCATTTTGGCAGGCAGGTGTCTGATGCTGCCATGCCATCAGGTAGGTAACCAATCCCTGTGTTCCAAAGCCCATCAGCTTCACCGCTTTCTTGAATAAGACCATAACAACCTTACAAATCTCCACCAGGTAATTATCTTCCAATGATGACAAAAAGATAGGAAAATACACATATCACATACATACCAATGACTGGAATTTTCTTTTATTCAGACTCTTTAGTGATATGCCTATATTTGGTGCCTACACTCCCTGTGTAGTCAAGAGAGAAGTAGATGCTTCAAAAGGGCAACTCCGATCTCATCGCTCTTGGTTACTGCAAAGGGAACAGAGCCAACTAACTTAGGACATCTGTTATGTCTTAGGTTGGAAGATGACTTGCTAAAGAGATGAAGATTGCATTCACAATGTTTTGATAACCTAAAAATACAGGCAGGCACCTAAAGGGATTCTCAGCATCTAAGCCAGGCAGCTAATGAGTTTCACCCAATATCAAAGGCAGGTTAGAAGTCCAATCATCACCCAAGGACATGACCCATTGACTCCTCTGAATGACATCACTTCTCACAGGTTATTAAAAGAAGTCACAACAGCATAGACCACGCACACACAGAGTAACAGATTTACTTTGCAGAGACATGCTTTGCCCTTTCTTTTCCATGATCAGACGTATACAGTTGAACTCTAAATGCAATCCAAAATACCCTAGAGGAACAAGCCCAGTGCATCTTCTACTAGATCAGTTACAATTAAAAGGAAATAATATTAAACCTGACAGACTGCAGCATACAACACAAGTTGGTTCAACTTTAGAAAGCTATTTTTCTTGACTTTTTTTCTGAAATGGTAAAACATTTGTTATTGGACAAAACATAGGAATAACAATAATAGATTTCCTAACATTGCTATTTAAAATAACATCACTGTACACAAATTGACAGACGCATGAATATTTGAGAAAAACAGAAAAAAAATGGAAACCACTTGAATTGCTCGGATATAAATGGCTTGGTTTCATTAGTGATTTATATATTTCTTTTTGCTCTATTTTATCCAGGAAACAGTCTCTCAAGAAAATGAATAAAGGACATTCCAATTGGAAAGTGTAATCATTTATTACAACCAAAGACAAACAAGCAGTACTGCACTGCTGCTTCTCCATCCCCCAGAGACCTCCATCTCCCCCCCTGCAGACACTGAGCTGCCCACCAGGCAGGAAAGCACCAGGAGGGATCTACAGGGCCAGCAATTCACTGGGAAAACTCTGTAAGACTTGGACCATACTCTATACCCTCAAACTCCATAAAAGCACTAGGGTATGAGAGCCTCCCAAGAGCCAAGATACATGACAAAGAGCACTTTGACAATACCTGGCGTTTTCTACAGCTCGCTTTTGGACCGTGCTTCAAAAACATACTTATAGATCTATTTTGTCATCATGTAAGCTCAGCTGTTTGTTCTAACTGAAATGCTTCAGTTAGAACAAACTGAAGTGGCTTCTGCCCCTTGGGTTACAGCAGAGAGAGATGCAATGAACACAATTTGCAAAGCACAGTTTCTTCAGCAAAATAAACAGTTATTACAGTGCACAGTACAACACCTTAGCCCATCTTCTTCTGAAACAGTGACTCATTCAAATAATATTTGAACAGTGAGTCTGTTAAAAGTTGGGTTCTATGAGCTGCCACAAAGAACAGAAACCACAGACCATAACTTCTGGGCATCAGTGGATGATGTGTGGTATCACCTCTTGCCAGTACGTTGTGCAAAGCTTCACTAATAAATCACAAGTGTTTGTTAACAAATAACACAGTCAATGCAATCTTTGCCCGCCACAGTGCATCATGGTGGCTTCACTACCACCTTCCCTTCTCATTTTTGGGATTCTTTTCACCTTGGGTATGTTGTAAAGTGACTGCCTTTTGTAATGAGCACTCTAAACCTATTCAAATACGGCTTTAGTGGATCAAGCAAAAAGATGTTTAATTAACATCAGAATGTAAGACTAAAAGAAAATAAATCGGGATTTTCAACTTGGCAATAGGAATCAGTATTTCATTTGACACTACAGACAAATTAGTCTCCTCTCCCTTCTTAAAACACAGACAGTTGTACAATTCCCACTTAGCAATGATTTAACTCTCTCATGTTACCTAGCACTAATTTGTGCTAATGGAACTCCCAACAGACAACATAAAATGAAGTTATTTTATAAAAATGCAGATTCAGGATCATAGCAGGCAGTTGAACAGACCTACAGGAACCTACAGAAATGTTGTGTGAATCACTGAGGGATGACAGAGCAGCTCTTGGCTTTTAACAGTGAAGATATGTACTAAATTAGAGCACCATATTACGATATGCCACACTGAAGATTTCATAGGAAGTATCATGAGATGATCCAGATCACCAAGAACCCAAACTAAAAGATTCAGATCTTTAGAAACAAGTCAGTGTAGGAAACAGATTTCAAACCTTTAGGAAAAGCTGACATATTTTCACATTTAGGTGGATAAAGGAGTTTAAAACAGTCTTTGCTACAGATAACAAACCCACCAAGAATAATTTCTGTAGGAGATACTTCATAGTATGAAGCCAACTTGTAAAGAAACCAATGATTTAGGAGATTATACTATTTAATGAACAGATTTTAACTACAACCAGAAAACTGGTTTATCTGATTATACTAGAGTGATACGTGTCAGATATAGGGGCAGTGTGTCTCTCAGGAATGCCAGTGTGTGTACACATACAGCTTTTACTAACAAATATAAAGCTGGGAAAAGCAGGATAAAGAAGAAGTTTGAAATTATATTGAGGGAGAGTACAGAAATAGTATTCAGTATCACTGCTGGGAAAAAAAAAAATCTGCTTATGAGGATAAGGAGAAGGATTCACAACTTCAAGGGCCTCATCTTTGCCCTGACAATGAATGTTTTTTGACGTTTCTTCCATTTCTGAGTGAATTCAGCTCCCACAGCATGTGCATCTAGGCCGTCCCTACTGCATGCAGATGTTCCCAGCCTTACATAACAGATGTCTGCACAGCACTCGTGGATCATGGAGACAGAGAAGTAAGGAAAAATATCTTTAAAACCCTTCAGCAGAAAAAAGGAGAAAAGACGATAAAGAGACTGACACAAGTGTTGTGCTTCCTATGCTGAAGTGGATTAAAGTTTACTCTGTTTTTTGTTCTGTCAAGGTGATGATAGTCCTTTAACAAATACAACACTGCAACTGAAAGTCTTCAGAAGAAACTTCAGTATATATAATCGTATCAGCACACTGGTACGCAAGCTTTAATCTCATTTTACCATATCTTTAGTACACAGGGAAAGAAGGCATGCTTTTCTAGCATTTTTCTTCCCCAATCCTTTCCAATGTTTAAGAACTTTGTCATCAAAACTAATACTTGGCTTAAAGATTGAGATACTCTGTTACTGACATGTTGCTTTGTACAACAGCAAGTCTAGTTCAAGCAGAACTGTGCTCACAATTAGCCTTGTTGAGTGGAAATACTTATTTCTGAGATTAAGTGGATAAGAGAGCTATAGTAAAGCAGAAGAAAGAAGTAAAGGCAGTGGGCATATGGGATTGCAGATCAGGAATCCTTTCCTTTACACCGTTTGTGCTGCAGCTTGTGGAGTGTGCATCAATGTCTCCACAAGCAAAGCAGCTAGTGTACTCATCTGTGAAAATGGGCAAATTTTTGGAGAGAAAAAGATTAATAAATGCATATTAGATCTTTTATTTATCTGTTAGAAGGCATTCAAGTGGTCTTTTGCTAATGACTTCAATATATATATTTCTTACAGATAGCAATTAACCTTCTGGTACAGATTAATCTTAAAAAAAAAAATATCAAAGATGAATTAATCTTTGAAATTCAAGTATTCAGTAGTTTCATTAATAATCTGAAATTGTCCTTTAGATTTCCCATAATTAGACCATTCCCCTAATTTATTAATCCCAAAGACTGCAGAGCATGTTTCAAATCTTCATCTCCTGCCACAATGACATATTCAAACTTGCTTGAAGTACTCATAATAAAAGTCACTTTGCGGAGAATTATTAACTCAAAGGATCAAGCAAAGTCTTTATAGGCTAAAGCATATTTGAAAACTAAGCAGGGATAGCACTTCCTGATTCAGTCAAGATCTTACAAATTGTGAGGTAGAGTAGAAACAAGTTTGGATAAAACACTGAATTTGGCATAATTAACTTGCTACAGATTCAAGGCCAAAGATTATAAATGTGCTGGTACCTATAGACTAAACATTCCTTTCCGCCAAAGCACGTGGATTATGAGATACAAGGCAATTGTCTGACAGCTCATTATGACTGCTTATTGCTGTTGTGTCTCAAACTTTGACTAATTACCTCTGCTCAGGGGCTATTCTGGCTCCTGGCAGATGTACTTGGTCCTAACAGCCACATTATCACAGGGGAGATAAGGACCTCTGCTCTGACACCTCTCCCAGCTCTATTGTTCCACTCACTAAAAGATGGGGGCAGGATTCATGCCACTTCAGTGACCCCCACGGCCAGCAAAGATCTCAAAGAGCAAACCAGCCAGCACTGCATTGTTTTGTCACAATCCAGGCAGCATGGGGAAGCAAGGACTAAAAAGAGCTTGGAGCTGTATATGCACCTCTTGCATTTCCTCATTTGCACCAGGCTACAGAGAACCTGCTACTACTTTGGTTATGTATTTATTTGCATGCTGGGCTCCCATATTTAAGAGCAGGGAAAAAGTAAGTCTGCTTGCACACAGATGCGGTGTTTCTGCAAAGTCTTGCTGCAGCCTTGCTGGGTTTTGATGTCTGCTTTGACCTGGGGCAATCCACCCAGCATCCAAACCCTGAGCAAGACCAAAACCTACACACAAATCAAGCAGCCAATGCTGTAAGCACAGTGCAACTCCTCCTGATGAACATTACTAACAGCTAACTGGGAAATGAGGTAAACCATGCCTTACACTTAAACCCCTCTCTTGTCCTCCATCCTCCCCACATCACTGCAGAGTACACCCAATATGCCCTGTGAGCTGGGAAGAAGAGGTAATCCACTGTCTCACTGATTTCCAGGAGAACTGGATATTTTGACTACAGAAAAAAAACTTCCTCCCACCAGTGTTGGATTTTTGTTGCTTCTGGCATGAGTTTCCAATTAGTGAGAGTGTTGATTGGCACCCCAAGCACCACATTAATCTACTCACATGGCAGCAACAGGATCACTGCCCCATCCCTTCTCCAATCCCTGCAGTGTTATAACAGCATGGCACGCATTGCCATACTTGACTGTGTATCTTTTGCAAAGATACTGCACAATTACACACCTCAGTCAGGCCACATATACTTGAACCCATCTAAATATATTTATACTCAAAGTGCAACTGATCTTGGCAATATTTCTCTACCTTGTGAAGCCTCCTGTCCCTTCTGTTCCTCATTAGAGCAGACTGTTCACTTCATGCGTTCAGACACATGGCTCTGTACTATTCAAACGGGTTTACATAGACAGATCAAGCAGCTACTAACTATACCACAGCCACGAGTCAGTGAAATTATTGCTGCTTATTCCTTAATCAGGAGGCTCTTTCCAAACCCTGATACTGCAGCAATCACCTGACAGCCTGCTTAATTATTCCTTTTGCATAAAATATCCCCAGGGAGACACAGCCACATCAGGCAGCAGGAAAGCAACCCCAAACCACTGCACCCTCAACACCATCTTCCCCAGAGCACAGGCAAATCCCATTGCAACAAGACTCCCCAAAACAGCACCTGAGAGATGGTCACAATCACTCCTGAAGTTGGACATCATGCCATTTCCTTATAGGGGATCAAAGTCAGGGGATCAACCTGTATCTCCAAGACATCATGGCTCTATTAAGCATCTAGACAACAGGATCTTCTTACACTTCCCAGGCTTTAAAAACTCAGAGAACTTGTTGACAGGTATTAAATCCCTTCAGAACTTCACCTAAGCTTCATCTGTGTAACATAAAAACACCAGTGCAGCCCTAAGGAGAAAAAGTTGCTGCACTCAGGACTGGATTATTCCAGTTTCCACACAAGGCAGGCTGCGTACAGGAAAGAAAGTTTATGCACTATCCCTGTTATTGCCTTAATCTTGCAGGTGTGACCTGTATCACCTGCACACAAAGCTAGTTTAAGCAGGATATTCTTTTGAGTTTATGATTTATATTTTATGAAGGACACTGAATTACATGTTGACTACATGAACAACTCCTGTCATTAATTTAATTCTACAGAAGATCTCTAAAATGATTCAGTATTATTCAGCTAAAGTTCGTCCTTGACTTAGAGAGAACATTTCTGATATGATTTTGCAACAGTGGATATTTGCAAATAAAGTCAATTTTAAATTATAATGAAAACTGGTATTTGTCACTTTCTGTGGTATTAAACCAAGAACTGTTTTAATACCACATAAATATGCATTCAAACGAACAGACAAATTTGTGCAAATATAGGTCCTTTCTGTGATATCAGTATAATGAAATAATTCAGGATTTGCCTCTCTAAACCCCTTTCTTTCAAAAACGTGTGGTTGTCTTCTCTGCTCAGCCCTTGGATAATGCTGCCAAAAGCGATCCATCAGCTACACCTTGGCAATTTGTGAGCGCGCTGATGCTCCACCTCACAGGTAGCACAGGGTATTTGCAAAAAGCAGAGTGCATGCTTTGGAACCAGCTTTGCAGCAACCAAGGAGATGGAAACCTATGATGGCTGCTTCAGAGCAACCCCTGGCCCGTCCTAGTCCTTTACTTTCATGCACTCACTGATCTGGCTGGAGATTTACGATTTCAGTAAGGGAACTGTGGATTCCGTTGTGCTGTTTGTATTTAACACAACACCAGGGCAGTTACTGATGGGAGACCTGCAAGTTCATTTTAGGAATACAATAGAAATTTTTGTGCAATGATGATGAGCTCCCAATCAGGATATATCATTGACGGCTTCTGGAGATGGGCCTTGTATGTATCACCAATAACAAAGGACATCATCTGCTTATTTTTCCTCACCAGAAGAGGAATCAACTTTAAACAATTCAATTTCCAAACATTTATGATTCTGGATAGCAAATCAACTTCCCAAGGATTTATACCTCTATTCCCTGAAGTGCCATCTAAAGTCCTCCCTATGCTTTGGCATCTCTGGAGAAACTTAGAACTATTTATACTGAAAAAAAAAGTTATGGGGATAAGGGGATGAGCACACTGACAAAGCAGTCACACCTTCAGGACAGGTCTCCTCTATGTTTTGCACTGGAACAGGAAAGCAAGCTGTAGAACCAAAAGTTCCTGTCAACAAAATTATGAAGGCTCAACTCAATACCACAAGCCTGACCCAGGGCAAGACACAGCATTTCCTCGTCCTCTTGGAACATCTCTAACTAGCAAGCGACATTATCTGACCCAGTTTGGCCTTCTTGGGACACCAGCAAATGAAACCAGTAACAACAAAAAATGTGATGCATCACACCAAATGTCTGATGTGCCTCACACCACACCACTGAGTTTGTTGCCTCTATATCCCAGGCCAGTAATCTTCAAGCCTTCAAGTGAAAGATTATGAATTTTCTCAACTGAATTGGTCAAGAAAAATGCTAAAGAAAAGCAATACGAACCAGGCAGCAATCTGAAAGGGGAACAGCAATAGTATGACACAAATCAGTATCGGGTAACAAGCAGGCTTCACAGAATTTCTAGCTGTGGAGAGATAAAAGCTCAGCATTTTACAATCTGTCTTCTACCCATGTAAACATAACATAATGCCATTCAGTGTAATAGTTGGAGCTTGATAAGACTCAAGGTTTTCTATTTTCTCCGGAAATGACTGAAAACTACTAAGGTTTCAAACTCTCTGAAGCTCCAAGGCAATTTTGGAATGAAAGTATCTAGGAGCCAGTAAAGAGGACTGCAAAGAACTGGATCAACTTTAGAGTCAAATATATGTTCTAGAAAAATAATATAACATTTAGTACAAAATAACATTCATTACTTCTATAGCATTTTCTGGAGGGAGGACGGGCTTTGCCTACCTGCCTCTCTGGAAATTTGCATGAAGGACTCGACTCCTTTTTCTCCATAATTCCCTTCAGATGCCAAAGTGGACACATAATTCCATCCCAAAGCTTTCACAATGTCCACCATTGCTTGTGCTTGGAAGGAATCTGGAGGAACCACACGTGAGAAGAAATCATAGCGCCTGTCATCACTCAACTCTGGTGCAGTTGAGGCATAACTGATTTGTGGGATCTGTAGAAAAAAATAATTTCTGATAAATATACATATTCATATACTTCTTGCATTTCTTGCAGCAGTTCGCTAAAGCAGTTAGCTTCAGCTAAGCCTGAGTTTGTCTTCACTGTCTCCATCTATTTCTCCACCATGTTTCTTTATAGTGTACAAGAAAAAGAAACAATCTTTTCATTGCTTTAAAGTTACACAAAAAAAAAAAAAATTAAGAATCATTGATCAATTGAAAACAACTGTATATATGCACATCCACAGTTTCTTCCTTTCAGGCAACCTTAATCAAATGCAGCACACACAAACCATTTTTCTCACTACATCCTTTTTATTGGTGGTCTGGTTTTAAGTATATCAGGTTATTTGCGATCCTGAATGCAATCCAGTTTAAATCTGTATCTGTCATTTCAGTTGAAAGCCAGAAGGATCCTGCATCCATTTTTGGAGCAAGGAAAAGCTCTTCAACATCAAATGCAACTCCAGACTAAAAAATAAAAAAAAAAAATAAAGAATGCTTATTTTTTATTCTTTCTGATGAAGATTGGTGAGCATGGACATCTCTGTTCCACAAAGACAACCTGGTCATGTTTCAGCTCTGTCCTATAATTCTGCCTGCCCGCGACAAACAAGCCACTGATCTTCTGTCTCACAGAAAAGGATGAAACAGATTGACACTTTTTATAACCAGAGAGACCAGCTTGTTGTTCAGAGCTATTTTGTCCTTGATAACAAAGGTCCCTAAGCAGTTACCAAGGTGACAGTATGTTAATCCCCAAACCCATTATGCAATTGTTTGAATAACAGCCTGGGACTGCTCCTTACATTAAGGAACCTGCCATAATTCTCACTTGAGATGCCAAGGACAAAAAAAAAACAAGATTTGCAATATAAGCAAACATGATCACATATAATGATTTGAGACTTCTGGGCTGCAGAAAGGTCAGTATTTCATCCCTCAGTACAAGCATCTTCCGCATTCTCATATTCTGTCTCTGTACAGCGTTCCTACAGGTATTTATTAGCTCTCCTACCTTCTCAGAAGAATAAACATATTTCCCCAGGCTCAATGCTACTAAGGGTTCAGCACCTTTAGTTCCCACACAGTTCAGCAGCAGATGAGAGCAAATGCAACACTGCCGCAGAATATACACTTTATCTGTACACCTGTATGCACAGCTACGACAGCAGAGTAAAAGCAGACCTGGAAAGCTAAATTGCTGCTGAAAACCCAGCAGATAAGTAAACTTATCCAAAACATACAAAATTATTGAATACCCCGACATTTGTTGAGACATGTTCCTGTTTCTAAAGGTACTGGTTTATTATAAACCACATCAAACTATAGCACAGGACTTCAGACCTGCTTAGCTTTGTTCTGCATCAGCCTAGAGCAAGTCATGTCTTGTAGCCTTGCTTAAAGGAGATACTTGCACTGGAGGTATCCCTGTGCAGAGAGCTTGCTGAATCAGGTCCGTGGCATAGTGCCACTCTTACTTGTTATGACTTATTAAAACCAAACACTAAAACTTCAAATGGGTGCTCAGGCTGTCACCATGGATGTTGGAGAACTGAATCCCTGTCACTTGGCATGGTCTTTCCTAAGGATGTGTCGTGTCGCCTCCTTTGCAGGCCACTGGTTTACAACCATAAAGGTGGCTAATCAAGCTGAAAGCTGGAACACTCTAGGTTTTTCATGCAAGACAGCAGTTGTCTAAAAAGCCTTGCCAGACTTATTTTAGATCTGTGGCTTGCAGACAGCATGTTGCCAGCAAGACTTCCCAATGCTTGAGTCACAGAAAATTAAAACAGTTAAAATTGAGGCTGCCGGGAAGAACACAGCGTGGTGTTGACCACTGGTACATGATTTACTTGCTCAGTATTTAGCCTAGAGGCCAGCAAAGCTTGGGGACCACTCTCAAAGACAAACAGATCAATTACATAAATTTATCAGGGTTCTTTATTTTTAATCTACTTTAAGGATGACTTTCAGCTAACAACAACTACTGCAGTTGCAGTCAGAAAATGCTGAGCACCCTGGCCATCAAAAATAAGCTTAATTCTTAATTTGTCTGTGCTTACAATTGCTGATGTAATAAATAATTGATGACATTCTAGGATCACACTCTTCTCATTTGTATAAAGCAGTTAGCGCAGCTTGCTCAGCTGCTTATCACTTTAATTCATCTATTCATTGGATGGTACTATATTAAGTGGAACAGTTCACCAGGCTGACTTTCTGGGTACTGTTTACCTAGTCTTAATTAGATAAGCATCCAGCAAATGACATACAGTCCCACACACAGAACCATATGGAGATAGCCAAGTGCTGGGATTTTTTTAATTATAAATAAAAGAAAGAATGATATATGATTATCTTTTTATGTATGGCAACTATGTTTGTATTCCAATTTGCCAACAACTGTTTTTTCAACTCAAAATCAAAAGGAACATATTCAGCCCTTTTTACAAAAAGTAAGGTTTCTACAGAATGTGCTCTACTGCTTATATTACTTAGGGGATCTTTTGGGGTTTTTTAGTCTTTTTTTCTCAGTTAATAAAACATTAACCACTTCTGGCTGTTTTGATCACTTGCAATATAAAAAGCATACATTTATTTTTTCTTTACCTATACAGGTTAAGTAACAAAGTTATATATATGAGAGTAGAATTAGCATAAGATTTTGTTTGAATATGGGGAGAAAAGTCCTTAACTAGGTACAATATAGACTGGAGCTATTAGACTTTGTCCAGTATGCTGTGTTTAACTATGTCCATCATGCTGCAGACACCTACAAAAGATATTTTCCCTTCCCACGTTTTCCTGTGCACGCAGGCAGCATCCCAGATGTCCGAACAGAACATCTGTTTGCATCAGCTAAAACCTAATAACTCAGCATTTTTTCTTCGCTTTAATTTTTTAACATTCACATCCGATTGGATGTGGGCAAACTCCCACAGACTCAGCCGGAAACCTTTCTCCCGCACTTCACACCATATGCTCTTCCACATCGCTGTTTTGTATTTACTAAGAGTGACTTTAGGTTGAAAAACACATCATCATGTTAATTCCAGGCAAATCTCAATGGTCAGGCATCCTCTCCTCCCCGAGATCCCTTCATAGGGTTTCTGCACATCAGACCACAGCCAGAAGACAGTACACACCACTGCTGCTCACCAGGTAAGTTCACAGCCATGCACCTTCAGCTCCTACAAACACTGAAGCAGACTTCAAAATAAAAATGGATTGATCCAGTTCGAGACCCAACCCAAAGCTGGCCAAATGTCACCATTCTCTGATCCCAAAGATGATGCACATGGGCTCACTATGCAAGAAGCGTAAGCAGGGACCAAGAGAGAACAAGAAGGACTGCCATTTGATTCTCTCCAATGATGGAATTTGTTCCCTTGGTCCACCTCTCTCAAATATGAGCTAGTGCTTCTAGAAGCCAGTCAGGCCCTCCCCATCAGGGCAGCAGACTGGAGCCTTCCCAGCCTCCCACCATGCAAACTAGTCTCCTATCCCAGGTCCAGGAGGGCAGTGGCTGGATGCACACAGACTGGATTTCAGATTCAAAGGCACAGAAAAAGCCTTAGTAAAGCTATCAGCATAAAGCCAGAGTCAAATAGATGCACATTTAATAACCAACTCTTCTCCACCCTGATCAGTGTGTAAAACCTTTAGCACTGCTGCAAGGTGCTGAATGATCAGCTCTGGAACGAACAGTCTCTTGTTCACATACAGACACAAGATGAATGAGAGAAAGGCAGAACAAGCCACAGTACAATGCCAAGAAAGCCTGAGCAGTAGAAAATCTTAAATGTAGCCCTACTGCTACCTAGTGCTTCCCCTAAATGTCCTCTCAAGATTTGCCAGTCACTGCCAGTTTTGGTTTTGAAAGCTTTTGTTATGGCTCAGGCTTGTGAACAGAAAGGCCCTCTGACAGTACTGACTATCCTGCACCATGCTCAAACCACACAAATAAACAAGAAGTTTATCCACTTTATCCAACTTACACACTAAACAGCACCTAAATAAAAAGATTTGCATTCCCCTTTCCCAATAGCTTTCCCCATTTTTACAAGTTTTTAAATATATGGCTCCTCTCAAGCCATACATAATTATCCTTTTATCCTGCAAGGGTCTAGTTTGAGACATCCCATCCTGCTGCCATGGAAAGAAATGGGACATCAACAAACCCAGCAAGCATTACAGTGACTTAATGTCAGGATCACAGCACAGACGATTTTAAATGAGGTTGTTGGTCGGTTTTAGGGGTTTTGCTTGTTTGTTTTTAATTAACTAGGTAAATATTTTTCATCTGTCAACTGGTTTATTTTTTCTTCCATTTTGGTAAAATCTGTTATTTGTCATCACTATCTCCCATTCAAAACTTTAAAGAAGCAAGCTCTCTCTTCCATCACATTTTTCCTATTTTCTGTTCTGAAATATGTCTGAAACATCAAGAAGCTCTAGGGAATTACAGTCTGCTTTCCAAATGGCTCTAACACCTTGCAGAAGAGTTGTGTTCTGTAAAGCACCAGAATAAAAATCCCCGTGGCTGTTACACAGCAAGACTGTGAGTGAGTAAAGCCTGTGGTCCTCGCTCTGTGACCTGCACAGCAGCCAGAGCCTTCACCACCATAACAAGACACAGTTGTAGCTGGAGCTTTCAGAAGGGCACTCAGGTGTTGGCAGATAAGTAAGCAGATCCCTGGTATGGGAGTGAGATCCTCCTGAAGACAGTCCTCCTGTTTACAGGACTATGGCAAACATCACACTCAGGAGTTTTACATATCATCTGCCTGGCTGTTGATCTTATTACAGTCAGAGCGAATGATTAATGCTGGGAACATTGCATTATTCAGTGATTAACTAATGTTTATTTATTTTTACAATTGAACATTATTCTTAATTTTCTTCTGGCAATGGAAAGGTCTCTCTAGATCACACTTTGCTGCATTGCTTGGAAAGCAGGGCTTGTTTGTGAGCAGCTGCACCAAAAGCCATGGCAGAAAACACATCAACAATTGCCTCCTAAGTCACTATTTGCAACATCAAATATCTTCCAGCATCAGAAGTTGGAACTGCTCATTTCAGAGCAGAAAGCAACTAAAATACAAACTTGTTCCACTTCTTCATTTCAAACTTTTTTTGCATTATTGTCTCATCCTGTATCTTCCCTGTCTCACTCTCCAATAGATCCTTCTTTTCAAGCAAAACAGAAAATGGTGAGCTCCTTGCTAATAGACAAGTGTCTCAACTGGAAACATGCAGGAGACCCAGTGCCAGAAGACAAACTAACTCTCTGAAGCTGCAATAACTGCCAGAAGCATTGGGCTTCCTGCCCACACCTTCATCACCTCTGCCTCACTCTGCCTGCAAATTCACTTGTACAGCCAAGAGCCTCACAGATCAGCACAACCATAAAAATAATTACTGCTACTGCGCTACTTCAAATGTGACTGAGTTAGGCTGCGTCTCCTCAGTAACTTATTAAAAGATTAATAAAATGGCGCACCTGAACTCAACTCACCAAATGACAGTAGTTTTCTAACTTCAGAAAAGGCAATTTTCCTAAGGACCATGTGCAATTAAGATAATGCATGAGTATACCTATTGAGATATTAATGAGCTCCTACTAGGGTAATATTCAGTTCACAGTTTGCTGCATTTTTAACTTCCATTTCCTATTAAGTTTTATTGATATGATTTCCTGACAATAGAAAAAAAACACCCCACTTTGATAAAGCCTCTTGAACTCATTTACCAGTGCAATGTCAGTCTACACAAACTGCAGAATCCTGCCAATATCCTAACTTTACAAAACTAAGACGTCTGAAGACTTTTCACTTGGCTGCAAAGCTCTTTGGTGTGAACTGATGGGTGACTAAAAATCTCAAATATGTTTAGGTCTCGGATTTTATTCAGGTAGAAATTTATCATGTCAGGATTTAATCATCATCAGTTAGTACAACTACTGTTTGTTCACCATTTACATCTCAAATTACATAACAAGCAGCTTCAGCATCCTGTTAACTGCATATAATTGTTTTCATTGCCTTGAATTAAAATTATTTGAAGTTCCTAACTAGCTGTTTTCTATGGGCAAACCCCCTCTTTACTTGCTTCATTTTCACCTTGTTCCAAACAGGAAGAAAATTTTACCTGATAGGCAAAATAAGATCAGAATATGACTAAAAGCTTGGGAAGATAATAGAAATGAAACTTCCTGCTGATTTTCACTAGGCTGGAGGGGGAATTAGAGTTCACTCTGTTTCGTCAAGAAAATGACATCTGTGGGAGGTGCAATGGCCTCAGGTCTTGCCTGCCCAGCATCAGCCAGTGGCTTCTTGGCACACCAACTACCTACTAGACATGGGGGTATATATAACAAACATCATCTCTGCCTTTTGTTCTCCCAGTTTGCCAGCCCTTTCAAAAACTAAACACTGCTAAATCCCCAGTTTTGGGTTGATTTTCTCAAGATGTCAATCTAGCAGCATGTGCCCTATTTCTGTCCCGAAAGGTGCATATGAAAACAAATATTACTGCCACTCTTGCTCTAGGGCTCTAAAAAGATTAGGAAATAACATCTCCAACAGTCTTAGGTAACGATGAGAACAAATCCTTCTCAAGTGCTTTGATAATCCCTCCTTATTGTGTTTTATGACGAAATTTCAGGAGTGCATTTCAAGCTGGTTTTTATACTCAATAATCAAATGTTGACAATAAGAAAATGAGGCAAAACAATTAACAAAAATGTGTTCATATAAATCAATTTTAAGAACAACAGAAAATATTCCTGTACAGCTCTGCCATAGATCTATAAGGTATTTACATACAGCAAACCTGTTGCTACATGCAAAAGTTACATGACAAGAGTAAATTCCTTTGAGCAGCGAATAAAAGCAGCACATCTAAAGAAAGGCATTTGTATAATAGAAAATTTTCAAAACCATTAATCTTTTTACAGTTCACCTCTGTTTTCTCACTGTTTACCAATTACTAAAGCCACCAGCGTTCAAACATGGTCCTGTTTGCTCACTTCACCACCTCTCTTACGTTACACAGTGAATCCCTAATGATGCATTAGGGATCAACACAATCACCTACAAAGGAATTGGATGGATATTTCATAAGGTACAGGAATACAAATATAAACAACATCAAATACAAATGAGAGGCTGAGCCTGGAGAAGGAGAAAGCATTTAATAGAACAGAAATATCTTCAAGAGCAGCAAAAAGAAGCACTAAGAAAATGAACCAAATAAATATTCATGTACACAAATTTTGCCAGCATCCAAATTGGCCCATGCCACCAAACCATGCCACACTGTGCTGTGTGAGCTCCATCTCATGCTACCTGCCAGCATCATGGCTTCAACTTGACCACAAATGACTATTAATATGTCTCTCAAAGGGAGTAAATCCTACTTTAAGGAGAGGTTGTCAAAGTGCTCAGCATCTGCAGTTGAGGGCCTATGTCAGAGCTCCCAAGCCTTGTGTAAGTTCCTTTCTTTATTTTTTTTTTTTTAAGTAGGATAGCAAAATTCCATACTCAGGAAGAGCTATAGATGTTCTTGACAAATCATCAGTGAAAAACTGGATGAGGTCACTGCTTTGTGGACCTCTCAGTATCAGTTAATTCAAGAATGACAGAGATAGGAGAATAAAGTAGTGTCAGGAAGGGTGATGGATGGACAAAGCACAGGAAACTACAGGGAGAAGTTATCTGTAATTTCATTTCACTGAATTGTCTTGCTGTGCAGCATAGACTCAGGTTCAATACATAATGAATACACATTAGAAGCTCCATGCAGATTACTGGATGGAAATTAAGAGGGAAGGCCAGTTCTATTAAAAGACCTACTGTAACTGGACAGTGCAGTAATAGACCTTAACAGACCTGTTCTGACAGCGATGCGCCACTGCTCTGACATCCCGACAATACGGAGCAGCATAGTGAACTCTTGTCCTTCCAGAGTGATGGTTCTGGTTAATAAGACCTTTTAAAATTCACAACTCCTTGATTACCAATATTAGAATGGATGCAACCCATTACTGAAACAAACACCTCCAATGCTAGTTTGGTTTTCTCAAATAACTAGCCTTCTAATTTAAAGCCTTTTTTTTTCAATTCATTTCAAACCTGAAAAGAGCGTATGAAAGAGCTCATTTCCAGGTACACCTTTGTCACCAGCATAACTGTCATAGCACTAAAGTTGAAAGACATCCTGAATAATATTGGCAAGCTGGAAGTATTTTCTGTACCTGCAAGGTCTCTCGCTTCCTCTTCTAGGAGAAAAAAGTACTCCTGAAGAAAATAATTGTAGCAATTAAGGGAACAATAATTACAGCAATTAGTACTGTCCACATGGCTCATGAGAGCACTTTATCAATTTGGAAAGCAGGAAGGAAAACATTATAAACACATAGTAAAATGAGATGTGTCCATAAATATGAAATCTCCCTATATTTCATCTTGATGACCTGTGCCTAGAACTAGGTCTATGTGTAACAACAATGATTATGGCATAGCTTGGATTTTTATAGCTGCAGAATAGGAGGTATCTCTGAGTTTTTAAAGGCTAAAAGATCCTTGGATAGATGACTTGAAACCAAGATCCACAATTTTAATGAAGTCTAGTCATAGTAAGAAAATAAGAACCTCATCTCCTTGTGAGGCTGTAAGTAACACTGTCCTTCTGATAAATAAGGACACAGCACCCGCCCCAAGTTTACATACAGTGGAATAAGGATTGGCCATTTATAGTTTCATCATTAGTATTTTCATTTGCCTAATCTGTGCATTAGGGTGTTCAGGCACACAAAGACAGATACCCAGGTTTCACCAAGTGGCTTAGATCTACAAATGCTCATATTGAGTCAATTAATACTGAACCTACAGGCTCCCTTGTCTTCCTACACAGGCACAGATGAAATTTTATAAAAATCTCTTCCATGACATTGCCTGTCTCTCAGGGCAAGGTTCTCCCATTCCCTATGCCTATAGGTGCTTTAACCTGCTCCCACCTGAGCAGAGTCAATTCCTGGCTCTCCTACATCACCAGAAGATGCTTGGATCAAACTAAAGATAAAAAAAAAAGAAGTCATATTAGTCATGCTTATCTACTACCCAGGAGGAGGAGCTACAGGAGCAAAGTGGGTAGCATAAAGCGTGGCTGCAATTCCAAGTTTTTGTCCCTAAGGCAAGGGCACTTAAATTACCTTCATATCAAACACGCAGCCACAGAAGACCTCCTCAAAGACCTACTGCAAATGGAGAAGACGACAAAGTCACAAAGCAACAATATAGATATAACTTAGCTCGTTGAATGCTTTGAGATTTACAGCTCCAGACTGTCCAACTTCCACTAGACCAGGGCTCTCTGAGCAACCTGGTTTAGTGAAAGTGTCCCTGCCTGTGGCAGTGGGGTTGGACACAGATGAGCCTTAAGGTCGCTTCCAACCCAAACCATACTGTGATTCTATGATCCTTTTCCATGGCAAAGAGCATTCTTTATAATCAAGCTCTTTTGAGCAGGGTTTATGAACCAATTTATAACATTTCTTTCACTTAAAAATAATTCATTCAAACCTTTGGACCAAGCTGTACCAGAAAGCACGGTTCCCACAGTACTGCTAGTACAAAAATAGAACACCTTTGAGGAAAGCAGAACAGCATTTCAACATCACTGTCAATATTGCACATTGTTTTAGAAATAGGTAAGGCCCACGTGGAATTCAACTGTTCTTTCACTTAGTACTCTTTAGAGAATTACTTAAATAAAAGTATCAGAATATGCTGTAGCTTAGACAAAAAAGCTTCCTCCTTATTTAAGACTACTCCTTTAAGAGACAAACATGTGTTCCCCTGTGTATCAAAAGACATCATGCTCTTTAACACTTCTTAGCTGTTGTGTTACGGCACACCCGCAACAATAAAAAATAGGTTATTTGTGCTTGCAGGTGTTATTTGTGTTTTCAAGACCAACTGTTACCACCTGAATTGTTAATTTTTCCAGTAAATTGTCATACTTTGGAACTTCATTTTCAAACATTCCTTTTAAAAAAAAATAAAAAAATCACAAAATATCACAAGAAATCAGTATTTGAATTTGCACTGCAATGGAAAAAGATTTTTAGACACACACTTGCTCAGTTTGTGTTTGCAAATTCCTCTTTGGGCATAAAGCTAGGTTTGCGTAATCATAAAAAAGAATTTCTAAGTTATCACTTCTCAGAAGTAGATTAATTTTTATTACTTACATTTGAATTTCTCTTGGTTTATCTGTATTTTGATTCAGCAATATTAAATTCAAAATTTAATTTATATCTTTTTATTCTTATTTCTAGACCTAGATACATGAAGATACTTCTTTATCTTGAGGGAAGACTGCCTTGAAGCCATCAGTTCCTACGGCAGCTGATGAGCTATGCAGCCTGGGATATGCTGCCAGTCCCCAGCATCACACTGGTGGACTTAAAACTCCCCCATCCCTCTGCATGTCACAGAGATGCATTTGTACACCCCTGATGCAGGCAGGCAGAGGCACAGGCAGCTTCCCCCATGCAGGCTGGGTCCTTCCTCCCTGATATACAGGTGTGTGCAAGACAGTAGTCTAAGTTTTCCCCTGGTTGACACAATGAACACAGGTGATGGGAACCTCTTACAGCTCCTGTCTGCAAACAGAAATATATCCACTGCACCATAGAGATTATGGATAATGAAGACAAAGGAACATGTACTATTATGAAACTTCATCACTTAATGTTTTTAAGTGAAATATTTAACTTAAGAATTTTAGCTGGCTTGCTCATAAACTGGCAAGGCGATAAAGCTTTACTGGTTTGCAGATCTTGTGGATGAGATATGACCAGCACAGCACATTTGATTTTACAATACTAACTAGAATATTCCTCCTAGGATACATCAGTTAAAATATCAGTGGTGATTGCCCATCCATTGCAATGCAAGAATGCACAGCTCTTCATATTTTATCTCCAGCTCTGATAGAATGAAAGCTGGAGAGCAGCATTAAAATAATAGATGGAACTCTGCTAGAGGTAATTTGAAATCTTAACAAAGCATCAAAGGATCTTGCCTATTATGAGCTAATACTTCAAACCAATTTTTAGCTGAACTCATGTCAGGTGATGGGAGTACGGGGACCCTATAACCTTTCTAAAGGCCACATTTTTTTAATCACTTGGTAAAACAAAGCTGCTTATGCAGCAATAGTCTTTTCAACCTCAAGCTGTGATTCAGATTCAGCCTACAAATAACACACGGACCAGAACTTAATCCCATGACATATTACAATGTCTAAAACATAATCACAAAGATATTATATGAAAGAGAGAGAAAGAACAACTTTATAAGAGGCATACTGTGTATTCCTTGTGTTTGTGCTAAGGCTAAATCTACTTCTGGGGTTGTTTACTTTTACCACAGCCTAAGAAAGCATAAGTGTTATCTCTAGCAGATAAAACAGGCAGTGGTATTTCAAAGGGAAGAAACCAAGGTCAGTCCATTAAATGCTACAGATTGCAAAATGACTTGTATCAAAAATGCTGTATTTGTACCACATTGCTAAGAATAAGATTAATGGTTGTCTAACCCATCAGGTGCTTGGGAATGGGAAAGGATAGAGGAAGGCTCACATTCTGGAAAGGCTGACATCAAGACTTTCCAAATCTTGCACAACAAAGCAAAGGGAGACAGAGGGCATGGCTGACTCTTACATGGTCTGAACATGCGCTTTGAGATCTTCTAGACGATGAAAAATCATCATTTGGGTACTGGAGCCTATTTCCTACAGCATGCAGGTTTACCTCCATCAAGGCATTCTCAGAAGGATCATTTCAATTATTCAAAGAAGTGCTGAGCAGAGAAACAGGGTCTGTACATCCCCTACACTCACATACAGGACACAATAGCACTAGGCAGATTTGCTTTCCTCTCCTTTTACATATATCATTCCTATGCACTCTCTGTATTTCCAAAAACTGAGAACTCACTGTGAACAGATAGAAAAGTTACGTATGTACACCAGGTGTATATAAATAGAACATAAATATGTTTGCAGTGGTAGCAGCTCAGACATCCCAATATGGACTCACAAATTCTAATTATTTTCAAAATAAATCAGATCCATTAGATAAACACAGCAAAGCAGCTTTTATGTTTTATTTATGTGTACACATTGCTCCACTCATCGCAAACATATAATTGAACCTTATATTGTCTATGCATATTTTAAAATGGTTTTAATCTGCAAGTATAAATCTCATTGATTTTGAAGTAGACACCAACAGTAAAGACTTGTTCAGCAGACAGGCTGAAATATAGAAAAGCTCAATAGCATAACATAGCTTTCTGAAAGTAATAACTGAACACCAGTATGAAACATTTTGCAAGTGCAGATATTGATTGATAGCAGCACACCAATGCAATAAGTGACTGTTC
>JAVHNF010083422.1:0-14241 GCA_034783455.1 Micropsitta finschii | reverse complement strand
AGTATTATTTCCCAATCAGATAATTTGCCCATTCAGTTCTTCTAAAATATCCTCTGTTGTTTTGAAATAGGAGAGGCTGGGGTGCCTAGTGCATAGTCTTTAATCTCTGCTCATGCAGCTGCCATATACTCATACTGCCAATGTGTATTTACTCATTAAATCTGTTGTGCTAGTAGATGCTCTGGGGAAGCTGATGGTGACCAAATATTTCCTTTTTATCAGTGCAGCAATTTGTCTCTCATCTTGATACAAAGCAGTTCTGGTTGTCTCTGGTATGTGCTGCAATCTTATCAGATCTGCCTTCTCTTTCTTTCCTCCTTTGCTCATGAAAAGTTACCCTATTGACTTTCTCAAAGAACATTATCAGTGCTATTTCACAACCCCATCACTTTAATTGCCAAATGCACACAAAGCATTTCGGTCTCAAAAGAGATAAAAAAATATTCAGAGGTGAAACGAATAACACTCACATATTTTAAAAGATCTTCCTGCACAGAGCCTTCATTTTGTCCTTTGATATGGCTTTCAAAATTAATTCCTGTCCTGATCTCTCAAATCATTTGCTGACTAAGATCTATAAAACCTCAAAGTAACTGGCAAATTTAACTTTCCAAATCATACCTTTATGCACCTGTGGAGCTGAAAAACCTTTACCACATTTTGAAGACAAAATCCCCTTTTTGTCTTCATCTCAGAGCAATAAAGAGGAAAACTTCCCATGGGTAAGTCAAGGACTGATTTCGTGATAATCTCCATATTCACCAAAATAATCTCTTGTGGTGCCCCAGACATGGTGATGGAAACATTAATCTGTTCTTATGCTGCCTCTCTCACAAACCACAAATGTGTGCATTAGGTTAATCAAATTATAAATCAAACTAGTTCTATCATGAGTAATACAACTCATGCATTAATAGTGCCAATGAGTAATCAATTGATCATCAATGCAGTTGTTTTTACCAGGCTAGGTGGGGAACCATTCTGAAGAGCAAAATAACAATGCTCTTGAAGTAAAGGTACAAGGATCCCAGTAGCAGCATGCCCCCTTTAGATAGTTAGTTTAAATAATAATGTCTGTAGTAAGGAGTGGATTGATAAAGTACTACCTAACTACTTCAGAAAGTTGCCTGGTATTAAGATTTCAGTACATCATATAAGCAAAAAGATAATTTATACCAAACTGAAGGGTTTTTAAAATGAAGAAGGACTGCATGTTTCATTTCATGAAAAGGCATCTGTGCCTTTGTGCAGAAATAAAAAATACCTAGTTTTATGGCAGGTAATATGCTCTATGACAAGCCTTCCAAAGTCAAGCAGCAACCTGGCTGGTTTTAACCTCTGGAGCAGGAGAAATTCCACAGAAAATTATTTATTTTTGACGATAATTTTAAATTTTCTTTCCTTGTCTTTTCACCAGGATAGAACTGGTATAAGGGAGCTTTTTCATGTTCTTTGTTTCTTTTAAATGATCCCAGTGTTCCACAGTGCTTAATCTAGAGAAGCTTTCGGTGTTTATGCAGCTAGACCATGATTCCTCTTTCCATGGCTAAGTCATTACATACTGCTTGTAATTCGCAGAGAAAAGTCTGTCTGTGCAAAAGAAATGTGCACAGTGGCTTTTCCTCTATGCCCCTATGCCAATATTACGAAGAATGTGAGTAACAATTTTCAATTTTACTACCTGGCTTTGTACTCGTCATAAAATACAGAACACAGGTCTTGTGATATGCACTAGGGAGTTATATAGACATTGGTATTACAAATTTCTCAATTATTATTCTTCAATAAACACTTTTTAGAGTCCTTGGAACCCTTCCTATGTGAGCAAAGCTATAGCTGTGATTTTCTGTTATTGAGCTTCTGGACTTCATGGTATGGGAACCAGTCCACGATAAAGGCAACAGCAATATTGCACATGGACTATCTTGAAACTTTCATTCATAGGTGACAGGGGCTTGGGCTGAGCCAGTAGAATAGAGGTGCTGGAAGACTTAAAATCTTGTTAACTGAATGTTTATAATTATTTTTCACTCAGTGGAGATTCCTTATTAAAAAAAGTTTTGACACTCCCCACCCCACCACATATTCATTGAAAGAGATTTACTCTAATAAACTTGTCCAGTCTCTTTTAGCAGCTCATTATAACAATCACTTTCATAGAATCACAGAAAAAAGGTCTGCAATGGACTTCGAGGATATTTCTTAAGTGCTATGTAACAGAGCAACAGGAAGGAAGCTTGAACACTGAAGCTTCTGATTGTCCACACTGTTTTATTGTTCACTCTCTGCAGCTAGCTTTCTTCAAGACAAATCTGCTATAGATTTGGGGCAGGACATGAGCCAGTCCATGTGACTTTGTCTTAGGACTAGGAATCAGCCCTGAGGCTACTTAGACATAGCCTAAAAGGTTATAGAGCCATCTTTTCTTCTCGAAATAGAAAATGCCATTATGCAGTAATTTGTTCTGTTTCTGTATGAACCAAATCTAATCAATGAGCTTTGTGGGCTGAACACTCCAGGGTTCTGCTCTGCCTAACATCTTCCACTGTTTCTGAATTTTGCTCTGCTACCAATGACATCAGCAATTCTTCATTGTCACAAGCCAGAATAAATAATGCTGCCACTCTTCCCACATCTCATGTTATAGTACTCCAATGAATTCCCAGTAAAATACTCATCTGCACCAGTTAAATGATTCTAGTGAGTATACTAGTGTTAGCTTGTATAAAGTTTTTATCTGCTGAAAATAATAGATGCACCTTCTCAAGTTTTAGGATAGAAAATAGTACTTCCCTATCAAGATAGCCCTAATTGAAAGGGGCTGTATTAAAATGGGCTGTAATGAGAACTCCCTGCACAGACAGAAACCCATGTATCTCCACTGGAATTATTAGGAAAACCACTCAGTAAAGTCTCTCAAAATTATTCCTGGGCTGTGATCCTTGGAAACCCCTTGGCAATGCAGGAGGTAACCCCTACCAGGAATCCTGGCAACATGTTTGTAGCCCATGAAATAAAGCAGAATAACCCTATTTGAGATGATTATATATAGAATCAGTACTGCAAGGCATCAGTGACACTAATTTCTCAGTTAGACCACAGTACCACTCAACATCTTCAGTCAGGCTTTATGAAATTAAATGAGGGCAGAACTTGGCCTTGTAATTCTATCCCCTACACTGAAGGAGGTCCAATTACAAACAGTACTATTAATATTGCTACCCTCATTCAAGACATCCAGCCACTAAGGGACAAAGCAATTACAATTCATTGCTAAGTTAATACATATGAATTCATATAACAGCTCACAAAAGCAAGTATTTTGAACTCTGCAATGGCATATTTTTTACTTTTCCTATTTCTTGTCTGCTGCTCAGAC
Source organism: Micropsitta finschii (assembly GCA_034783455.1). Lineage (NCBI taxonomy): Eukaryota > Metazoa > Chordata > Aves > Psittaciformes > Psittacidae > Micropsitta > Micropsitta finschii. The sequence goes on along the minus strand of JAVHNF010083422.1, from coordinate 10,862 downwards.
AGAGAAAAACTCTGGATAATTCCAAAACCTGACAGTTACTGGGTTTATTTTCCTGAAAGTAATGGGGAATCTTATAGTACTTTGTGCGTTCTGGGCCTGAATTTCCTAAGTGCTAAGTGATTGTAGCTCCTGTTCTACTTAGTGTAAGTCCTTGCTGCTCAGCTTACATTGAAAGTAGGCCTTCACTCATATTTGTACTGTATCAGGTTTCTGAAAACTTGGATAGCCATTTTTTTAATAAGGAAAAAGATATAGGAAATTATTTGTATATATACGGACATGGATTTTTCATTTCAGATTTGCTGGGTTTTTTTATTTTCTATTTTCTATTTTATTTATTTTATTTTAGATTTTATTTTTTTTATTTTTACTAATGTAAATAACTTACAGAAATGAAACAATAGGATAAAGCACATGCAGCAGACCACTTTTGGACTAAAATAAATATGCCCAGTGAAATAAGGGAAATTTTCATTTCTACCATCACAGAAGATAGAATTTCCTAGAGTGGGCAAGCAAGATCCCTACACAGGAATTGTACCTGCAGATCCAGCCCCAAGTCTCTTCTGTTTCCTAGGCCTGTGAGGCAATGGGAGGAAGAGCAGATGTTGACAGGGTAAAACCCAGGAACAGAAAAAGACTTAGTCCCCTCTCCTCACCACTGTCACAGCATCAGTTCTCAGACTCCAGAACATATTGCTATTTTCACTAGGTTAGTAGTCTGAACTACTTTCGTGTTCTGCCTATAAGCCATGAGACAGTGTTAAACAGCTTCCTTCTTCTCCTCTATATTTATCCACAGAAGTCTCGTGGATGTCCCAGGATGTTTCTCAGCTGGTTGTGCAACACTCAAAGCCCCCGTTGTTACAAAAGAGACTCTTTCAGTTCCTCTCAGCAGGCTGTTACGCTATGGGCCTTCAAATCAAGAACAGATTTGTCTTGGGTTCCTCTTATTCTTTTTAATGTGCCTTTTCCCTAGAGATGCCTCTCCTCCCACATTTAAATTTTCTTTCCTCTTTTGCCAGTCATAATGTTATGCATTAGATGTTTGGCACAGCTGCAATATATATTTCCTCCCTCCTAACCTCAGCCTGTCTTTTGTTCCTAAATGAAAACAGACTTCAGAGCACCCGCCTCATGTGGCCAATCTCTCTATGCTACACCTGCTTTCACCTCACCCAGAACACAGGGAACCATGAACAAAACATTCCCAAAAATGTCACTGTGTAATTTAGAAAACCATTAATAAATTACTCAAGAAAGTACGGAACTGCTAGGGGGTATCTGCTCATGTAACAGCAAAAAGTGTACCTGCTATGCTCGAGTGGAGGAATGGAGTGCTGGTACTCAAAATGGATTTCTCTGGATCACACCTTTCTGTTTGCAAACTATTCTTCAGGCTATTCTGACATTTTAATTCTTTTTTCATTCTTCTTTAGCTTGCAGAACGTGGATAACACGGTGTTGCAATTGTCTTTCTCAAGTCTCCCATCTCAAACAAGAGGCAATCATCATTTACAAAACACGTTGTTTAAGAAGTTATTCCTCTCTTCTTTCTCCTTCTGCGAGAGGCTGATGGGAAAAAAGTATGAGTTTTTAAAGGCAAAGTAAGGCTCAGACAAGAAGAGCCTAAGGCAACAGGGGCAGCCACTGTATCATATCTCACCATGATGTCACTGCCGGTCTGACACATATGACACCTCCACCACATTTACCATAATGGAACACATCGAGATCATTACAGACAGCTGCTTAAAATAATTTGTCAGCACCTAAATGTCAAGATTTCTTTCAATACCTAAATTTCAAGATTTCGTGCCTGTTGGTTTTTTTTTACCCTTGCCTTCTTCAGATTGCAAAAAACCAAACAAACGTGGTTTTGCAGTCTACCAAAAATTTGGGTTTAGGTTGATTCTGCAAACGTGTTTACATCTTTGCTGTGGTTATTATGGTGTTTTGCTTTGGAAATGTGATCAGCATCATTTTTGACACTCACTTTTTGCTTTTGATGAGGTTGCCACTGCCTTCACTTGTGTGGAGCAGTGCACAACCATGTTGTCTGCTGCCAGTATATAAAAATTAAATATTTGTAACACAAATTGACAGAGCTGCAAGAGGAAGGCAAGAGGCCCCATTTTCCAGCTGGGGAGTTGAGGTGAGAAAAAATTAACTTAGCCCAAGTGGAGTGAAAGCCTCAACATATTTTCCTTTAACAGCAAGCAGTGGTTTAATTACAGATGCATAGATAGCTTGGCACAATCCCTGTGCTTTATTGAGGAAATAGAAGACATATGGGTGCCACCAAAATCCAGCTTCTGGAGGTTAACACCACAGCAGGTTGATTTCGCTAAACTTACAGGGCCCCGGCGAGGGCACGTGTCCACTCCTGCTGCTGGAACCAGAGCTGGGGAGGGCAGCTTAGTCACAACTCAATGGGGAAACCAGGGTCAATGGGCAATGAGTCTGCAGCACTGCAGAGGGATGTGGTAAATGATCTGCAGCAGCTGCAGACTGAAGAAAAATCGTGTCAATACCAGCTTTTCAGAGAAGGAGTACTATAAAGTGGAATTTTTCCAGAGGAGAAAATTAAGGTTTTGTTTTCTAACTTCTCACGTACCTAGGAGCAGATGAGCAGCACAGCTGGCTAGATGGCTTTTCTCATTGTTTATAAGGTAATAAAATTTCATTGGGTGTGTTTGATCTTTCCTGTTAATGTCTTAGTGTTTGTGTTGGAGATATCCAAATCTTACAAGTCTGGAGCCAAATATTATCTGTATGAAATCTTTGTCTTAGTACTACATCCTCCCTTGCAACATCATTCACATGTAGTTGTTCTGTTGCCAAATTTTTCAAAATTCTAAGTAACATCCCTTTCACTGACTCTCGGCCAAATCAAGTAACTAAATGCTTGCTGTGTTTCTTGGATTCAGGTTATAAACTGCTATACAATGCTACTGATTACATTAACTTCAGTTCTCCCACTTCCCATATGGGCCGAACTTCCCCTCCTTCTCTGGTGCCTTCCCTTTCTCCTCAGGGTGAATAACAGCATATATCCCAGTGAAACACAAACCCACCTGTTTTTAAGCACTGTTTATCACACCTCCTCCCCCAAACTCCATGTTCTAAAGTCCCCATGCTCTATGTAAGGGTCATAAGGTAAAATCCTGTATCAATTTTGAACAGCTAGTCAGTGATTTAGGCTGGCTTTTCTCCAATGGGATGGATAGAGATTTGCTATGGGCGAGCTGACAGGCTTAAAAACAAATCCTTATCCTCCAAAAAAAAACTGCTAAAAGTGACCAGCTCCAATAATACAGGAGTTGAAGGGAAATGGAGAATAAATCAAAGGCCACTGCAGTAAATGACAGGTTTTCCATCAACTAAAAAGCACTTGATCAAGCCTTAAGAGTACAGAACAAGCTCCATCCTTATAAAACAAAAGATAAGTCTGGTTTAATGAGATTCAAGAGTTAGAAAGTCTCCAGGGCTAAAAAACAAGTCAAATAGTCTGATTTTTTCCTGAGATCGACACTAGAGCTGTGGCAGTCTGGCAGAGCAGGGTTAGTTTGGGAGACAAGCTCATCAGTGGCCAGTACAATTTATTCAGGTGGCTGGGTTTTGTGTGATCGCTTTGTTAAAACTGACTCTAAAATATCATGAATCCCATTGACAGCATTATGTTCTAAGAAAGGCCCAATTCTTCTCAGAGGAACTTATAAGTGAAAGGGACCTCAACAACAAGATTCAATTAAGGACAAACTCTTCCTGCTAATTATTTAAGGGACAAGCAAGTACCAAAGCTGCAGATGAGAAGGTGAAGAGAGGAAGGAACTAGTTTGCGGACTACAACAAAAATCTTTGTAGAAAGGAATATACAAGTCCAGCCGGGCAGTTTGTGTTTGCAGAAATGCCTGAAATAACCACCAGCATTAGCACTATCACATCTCACTTCAGTTTTAAACAGTGTGAAATAAAGCAGTATATTTTTTTTTCCTCCGGAAATACTGCTGCTTTAGATTTGCAAACAGATATGGGAATCATACTGTTGACAAAGGCAAAAAATAGACACTTGTCAAATATTGGCTCTGAAAAAAGGAAAACACATTTTTAGAAATCTCTTCAATTAGAAGGTAGAATTTTGGATTAGATATTTTAAGTCACAGACTGAATCTGCTAGGATTGTAAATGCCTATGCACTTCAAGTTCCTAAAGACCCATGCATGCTTTACATGCAGAACACATCACTGAGATTAGGCATATGAGCCCTCATTTTTGCAGCAGAGATAATATATAGAACTGTTAGGGTATGATGAGATGATATTTCAGTCATATTTTGCAGTGGTGTAAATGACTGTAAGAGAGCTAAAGTGGTGGTAAGCATGGCAAGGTGAGATAAGCCTGAACAGATATTTGAAAAAGCCACCTGTATAAGGAATTCACACTGAGTTTACTGTTAGTGAGCTGAATGCTTTATCATCTAAGCTCTAACCTTCATAACTATGTATATATAGAATACAGCCTACAAATGCATATTTTAATGGTGTCTATGGCTTTCTAGATAACTTTAAATGCACCTTGAAAGATTCAGCTTCAAACATGCTAAATCCCAACTTTCAAAATTCTGTTTGATCTAACCCTACCCATAGACTGCTATGGAACTCTTAGACCTGTATTAGCCTGATGACTTTCATGCTTCGAAAATGTAACTATTTTATGAGGAGCGTGAACTAAGTTTGCTCACATCTAGAAAAAAACATGCAGATGAAAGAGCAAGTCACATAACACATCACAAATCATTCCCCCAGTGACTATTAGTTGTTATTTTCCTGTTTGCCAGTCATTCAGGAACACTCCCTGTCTGTCTGAAGTTCTGGGGACTTACTGCATGATTTAGGTGGACATGTCCTGCTCTGCAGATAGTCTGCCAAGAGAGCACTTCAGCATTATTCACTGTGTACCATTGGTGGCAAACAACATGCAATTTAGTCTATATGGTTTATTTGTACTATCTGGTTGTGCAACAGCAATGTTGAAGTAACGAATGATGAATATACTTCCCAGATGAAGTTTCAGTAAAATGACTGTTCATGGTAATTAGCAGAAGACAGTCACGATTTACTTATGTTTTCCATGAGTATGCCAAACAATAGATTTAATAACCAGAAGAAAAACTTATTCTGCAGATTCCTAGAAACGGATTCAGGTCAAGAGTTCCTTGAGCTCTAAGCTCTTCTCAGTATGCTGAAGTGAATTTCAGCATTTTCAGATCCTGATAAATGCATTCCTCTCTTTTTGAAGTTGATTGAAACCATTGTTTGTTTTCATGCAGTCAACACAGGAAAGGAAGTTTGTGAACAAAGGACTGAAGAACAAGAGCTCCTGGTTTTTAAAGCAAACCCCACCAACAGTTTCTGTGACTTTTAGTGATGTGTTGTGACTCAGTTTCCCTGTCAATATATTGAGAGTGTTTGCTTCAAGCAAATAATAGGGAAAAAATGGCTTCTTTGATAAAGTTGGCCTTTTGCTTGTGAAATGCCTGTCATCTGTTTGCAGATTACTCACACTATTAAACTTATGCCTCACATTTCTATGGATTTTTTTTTTTTGGTAACTATGTAAGAAGCATAACACAGCCTTAAGAAGGCTTTGTGGTCAAAGGTGTTGTATAACTGCCAGTTATTTATTGCGAAATGAATTCACTCTTGTTCAAGTGAATACCAGCATGAATATCATATGACAGGACTGAGAGGAAGCTTGTTTATTCTATAGACTAAAGTAGTATTTGTCTTAATAAAATTATAACATTGTTCATTTATCTTCAGAGAACTGATCTGGTATGTCTCTTGGTTAGGCTTTAGGGCCAGGTTTTTCAACCCTGATTTACCTTGCCAACTATTTATTCATATGAACAGTTCTACATAAAGTGCAGATCATACTGTGTGTAAAAGAAAGGAAGGAATAGCTTAAGTCAGCCTCTATTCTGGGCAGCCCCGAGTCTAGCAATGACATTGACTGGGAATGCAACTGAAATAATCCAGGCAGTAATGTTCTTACATAGGAAATATGGTAACATTAGCCAAAAGAAAAAAAAAAAATCAGATTTAATTAAACTAAGATGTGAAAAAGAGTAAAGACAAAGGGGGTTCTTCCTGTTGAAAACATGATATTTCAAGGTCACCCTATCAGAAGTTTATATAGCAGTAGCTTGAAACAAAGATTGGACAAATCGCTACAATAATCTTCTAAACATTTAGAAACCTAGATTAAACAAAAAAGCAATAACACCAGAGTTGATCTGCAGTGAGAGTGAGCTACAGCACCTTCTTCATTGCTCAAACATCTTTCCTCTGTGGGACAAGAAAAGATCAGAAACACACTAGCATGGGTATAGTAAAATTCCATTTCTTTAGTAAAAGTGTTTTCTGATCTGCCAGTATTGCTTGTGCAAGAAGATCTTTGTGGAATACTGTACCCAGGGCGGTTAAGTGAATGAGTTTCATTCAGCAAATAATGAACACAGTATGATGTCAATGGCTGTGACAATCACCACAGCAGTTAAGAAATTACATTTCTCACAAAGGCATAGTATACACATCACAAAGATGTGACATACATGATATTCAAAACTTTTCCACCTTCCTCCAAGAGACCACATCCAAGCCAGTGCTTGGGAAAAGACATGATACTAGCTAGACCAGCAAGTAAACCTACAAGCAAACTCAACACCCTTAGCACTGTCTGTTACTCGGTTCACAGTAATCATCACAGCTGTCAGGAGCTCTTACCCTCAAAGCATCCAATTCAAGTAAGACAGACAACAACTATATCAAGCCAGAAAGAAAAGCAATCAGAAGGAAAGCTTGTGCTATCTTCAGTAGGGCCATAGGCTTTTTTGGATTTTAAAGTTTGGTACATGAAAGTCTCCATTCTTTCTGTCTCCTACATATGCAACATATAGCTCCAGTTTCATGTTATGAGAACACCCCTGTGATAGCCTGCAGGCCAGTCGCCATGTTATTTTCTTTCAGAAAAAAACAAAACAAAACAGGAAAAAAAAACAAAACCAAAATCAATCAAACAAACAAAAAGCACAAATCTATTATTTTGGTTTGTAATCATTTTTCTTTGAAATTATTTTGCGATCATTTGCACCCTGCAGGAGCTCCGCTAATCAACCCTGGTTTGTTCAGCATTACAGATGGAGCCCAAATTTCCCTACCCCTTATTTTGACACGGAGTGCTTACCAAAAAGTGACTACCACAATAAACATTAAATCTGCATGATTTCTAACATTACTGCTACTCATTCTTTGAGGAATATCTGCATGCTACCACAACCCCTTGCATGAGACACTTAGTTCACTAAGGCAAGATTCACTCTGAGTATTTACAGCACTACAATTCAAACCACGGCTTATGATTTTGCTTCTGGATGTCCCAGCTTCGGTTCTCTGCATTTTGGCTACCAGGCAACTGCTCTGTTATAAATCCATCTGGAAAGTTATGACCATGCAGTGGCTGTGACTATAATTCTAAGCCTGAATGCTGTCAACAAGCTTCCCTTCCTTCACTGCTGCATTTTTAATGCCTGAGCTAACTAAGATTGTTCGAATTGCTTCAACCATTTAAAATATTTATGCTGCTACGGAAGTCTTAAGGTCATAAAGAAATTGCTACCAACAGAAGCAATGTACTACTGGAGTCAGTGTTTGTGATTCTTAACTGACTCACCCTACTCAGTTATTTAGAAGTGAATATGCTTTAAAAGGACAGACTTTCTCACTGAAAGGACACTTTGCTTAGGTGCAATCACTGAACTGATCCAAGAAACTAAATTGAGGGAATGAAACAAAAAGTAAAGTGTGAAAACTTATCCCTGTATTGTTATTTTTAGGCATTCTGTGTTGCACTATGCCAAAGAAAGCCTGGAGAAAGACAGCAAATGCAAGAATGTACATTCAAAATACATTCAAGAAATGGCCTAGAAACTCAGTTTCTAAAATTGCTGAAACCAGAAACATCACCATGCTTACAATAGGGAGCATCTGTGCAGAAGATGCTGTTTCTTCTACTGTGGTTCCTGGTGCGGACCAGCATTTCCTAGAGCTCCCCCAGCTTTTGGACTGGATCAAACCTAAATCGCAGACCTTAACAGGTAAGCAGAAACCTGGAGGTGCATAGGCTGCATATCTGGATCTCTTATTTGCATTTTGTGCAGGTTTATAACCCCACGGAGAGTGAGAGTAGCTTCAGATCTGAATAACACTGCAGGGTAAGTTATCATAACAAACATTTCTGATGCATTTCAGTGTATTTAATCTTGGTCCCCCACCTCTGCTCTGTTCCTCAAGTCCCCAGCTCGGCAAGCAGATGAGGGCACTGTCACCCCACCCTGCACCCCACTGGCAGGCACCATGGTGCCAAGCAAACCATGGAGGAGGAAATACATCTTGCAATCAGAGGAGACATGGTTCAGTAGAACCCTAAATGCTGTGTGAGCAGAAGCAGCTGCTGTGTAGGGAGGCCCAGGCAGTGAATTGCTGGGAAGCAAGAGCTGCTGGCACATCAGACATTGCCCCAACAGGATGTTTTGCAAGGGCAGCCAACCATCACATTGTAGCTGTGCCTTCATATTTACAAAGAGGGGGTCATGTGTTGGGGTACCGCTTTACAAATGCGTCTTTATATACGTACACTAGGTATCATGTCTGGCTAAGACATTCTTTTTTATGCTTGCATTTCCACAGATCATTTATGGTACTTTTGTGTTCATAAGCTAGAGGGGATGTGTAAAGGGGATTGTTTCATAGGACAATCAGCTGCAGGAGGAAGGATTGTAATGTAATAGAGTTAGATTTCTCGTCTAGAGCTAGCAGTGAAACATAGAACACCCAAAAGTAACAGGTATCTATACAGCTTGTAAGCTGTGACCGACTTGAATTGTTGCACCACAGCCTCTGTGCTGGGGGGCTGCATTGCCTGACTGGCAGTGGCCCTGTACTGGTGCTGTTGGCATCATGATTCTCCATCTGCAGGAGAAACTAATTAGCAAGTGCTACTGAGTCCAGCATATTCAGTGGAATGCATCCGCAAGGGCATGGTGGGAAGCAACTGTCACCTCCCTTCTGTAAGCATTTTTCTGTCCTTTAGGTCTCTGAAATAAGCAGCATGTGGCTTGCAGCCCCTATACGCTGCAAGAGCAGTCCCACCTGATTACAAGAAGCAAATGTTAGATGTCATGTTCTGGGAAATGCCAATCTGCATGACCAAGGAGGTACTCAAAATCCATGCCAGATGTTAACAGCTGTGTGCCCAGAGGAGCAGAGAGGAACCATGGTCATTGCTGTGGTCGTAGCAACTCACGTGGTAAGCATCTGTGTTTTTAGCTTCTGACCTCTCTGTCCCACATGTAAACAGGATCATGCAGAAAATGGTGTCCTAGTATGTGAATATCTTACCTCTGGAGCACAGGCCCTCACTGGTCAACAGAAAGCAGCACTGCTGGTGGTAGCCACGGTCACCTGTGGCAGAGCCGATGCTAAAGGAGATGGACTTCATTGCCATGAATGCTCCCTCTGACCTCCCTGGACATGTTCCCAGAAGCACTGGAGATTTTCTGCAAGTATCTGTAAGGCTGGGATCAAGTTGGTGTCCATCTGAGCATCACTGGTGCATGACAACACTGCCCATGGTCTCATAAGTGATCTGCAAAACTTGTCCACATACATTTAAAAGTCCCTGGGCTCAATATATACAGCTACATGTGTGCTACTGCTGATCCCGCTATAAAGCTCTTCAATAGCAGTTTACTCAGAGAAGGTTAGATATTTGCATAGCAGGATACAGATCCTTAACTGTTTGTTTTATTGCCACTCATCATTTTTTTCACCTCACCATTAGCCTCTGTTCATTTCATTTGGAGCAGTCCACTCCATCCTACACAAGTTTTGAAATAACAAGCAGAAAACTCTCTTCATGTTAGTTAGATTGTTTCTGTAAATGTAATTTTTGATTAAAAAAGCCTTAAAATTTTACTCTAGATTGTTCGCCACAGTCTGCATGATGTCTTTTCTGCAATTTATGCTATATGCTCTATTCTGTCCTATCATTTAATTTCAGGATACATTTTGTGTGTGACTGATTCACAAAATACAGCTGTATTATATCTAAATCTCCCTAGGCTCAAAGCCTGAAGAACCACAGTGTCTTAGTTAAAAATCATCTGGCTTACCCAGAAGAGATATTTTTTGCTGTCTTTTTTTTTTTTTTTTAATTGTTCTTTATGTTTGGTTTCTTGTTTGTTTTTTATTTTTTAAGTGTTATCTTGAAACAAAGCACCATTCTTTGTCTATACATCTCAGCTCATCAGTACAAATCAATTTCTACTCATAAAGCTTAAAATCAGACTCAAAGTCCTAAAAGATTTTTGAGCATTAAAATTTTCAAAGCATTTGAGTGGATTTCCAGCATCACTTGTTATTAATGAAGGTTCCTTTTTACTGGAGAAATAGAGTGACATCTGATCACCATGATATAGTAAACTTTGCTAATTACAAAATAACAAAACTATTTTTCAATCAGAGGCTAAAGAGAAAAATTATGATGCTGTTTTATTCCTTCTTTTTCAAAATCAAAATACAATTGTGAAAACTTTGATTCTACAATATGTAGTTTTCACTTACAGAGTGTTAAACTAGTCATAGCATAGACACTGTCCCTCAGTGCAGACAATACTTCACCATTTCAAACCTGTTTCCTACGAAAGCTTCCAAAGCTCAAAAATGTGGCAGAGTTTACCTTCAATTGGTGTTTTATGTGGTAAAGTAAGGAGTGTCATGAAAGTCTGTTGCTGCAATTCA
>JAVHNF010083398.1:11458-21887 GCA_034783455.1 Micropsitta finschii | reverse complement strand
ATTGGATGAGGTACTTCCCCTGCTGTAATGCTGAGAGGGGCTCTGGTAGCTCCCTCCCCCCCTCCACCCTCTCGGTTTATAAAACCAGTAGCTGAGATAAATCGGAAGGGGGTGGGGAGAAGCAGCAGGGAAAGCTGAGAAAGATGCCAGAAAGGTACAGTAACGTGGGCTTTATCTCCCTCTTCCTCTCCCTGAAAGTTGAGAGTGGAAAATTGCCCTGCAGAGGCCAGCTCCGGCCGACCACGCGCGCAGCGGTGGCGGTGGCGGCGGCCGTGTGTCTGCGGCGCCCTGTGCGTGTCACCCGCCCCAGTGACGCAGCCGTGCCCACCCCGGGGGCGCGGGGAGCCGGGTGGGTGCCTGCCTGGGTGGCTGGGGGCCCGGCCGGGTGGGCAGCGGGGGGACGCGTGGCGGCCGGGGTCCGGCGTGGCCGGGCACGGGGGGCCGCTCGCCTTGTCCCTGTTGAAAGGCCCCAGCTGTTTGTTGGCTGCTCGCTGCAGTCTGGCTCCTGCTTGCTCCGAGACCGACATAAATGGGTTATGGGGTTTATGCATGTGCGTGTGTGGGCTTCTCTCCCCCCCCATCCTTTCCCCAGTATCTGTCGTTGACGATGGTTTTCGTTGTTATTTTGTTTTGGTTCTGGATGCGGTTTTATTTTTCTTTGACTCTGCAGGTTGAGAGTAGCAGGGGGGTGGATGGGGTGGGGGCCTGCTATTTCCCCGGCATGCGTGGGGACAGCAGGAGGGAGAAGGGCAGGGCCTCAGGGTCACGTTCTCAAGGGCTGTGTGAGATAAGATTTATTCAATATCTCAATCTTTTGGGGAGGGATTTTGGTGGTTGTTGTTGTTGTTGTTTTTTTAACTGACAATAGCAGTGTGGGTGCACCAGCAAAGAGCAACCTCAACATGAAAAAAAAGGAAGAAAAAGGAAAAAAAAAAAGGGGGGGGGGAGGAGGAGGAAAAGGGGGGCTAGCTTGCCCCTCCCTTCTTCTTCAGCGTTTTTTTTATCCTGTGTCCAATTTACTGTTCACTTGAGATTTTGGACAAAGACCGGGGCAGTGGGTGGGCTGCTTTGAGTTTTGTGATATAATATGACTGGAGCAAGAGAGTAAAGCGCAGACAATTAAGGATCGTGGCGAGGGCTTTGCTCATTCAGTCTACTGAGGAAGCCGTCATTTTGTGTTAGTGTGTGTGTCTGGAGGAGGAAGGATAGTGGAGAGTGACAGTGGAAGGATGCCTAACGTTGTGGTGTATTTGTACTTGCTAAATGCCCGCTCCAGGAAGGGGGGGCTTCAAAAGAAAGGGATGAGGGAAAGGGTATCCTTGAGGATTTGCCCCTGCCATGAAGCCACTTCGGACCACACTCTTGCTGCTGGGAACGTGATGTTTTGCTGCCTCCTCGAAAGGAGAGGGTTGAGGAAGGAAAAGCGCATGCAGGTGTCAGGCAGGCTCCTCGCTGCCACTGCTCTCTCTGCCTCTACACGCCTCACCCCGGTGACCGGTGGCTCCTCGGCCGCTCCGGTTGGCGAAGCTCCGGGCCAAAGCGCCGCATCCAGAGCGGCTGCAGGGCCACGCTCCTCTGCGCCCGGTCACTTGGGTCCCGCCGCTGCACTTCACCCCCAACCACCCAGATCGCATCCTGCTTTTGTAGTTATTTATTTCTTTATTTCAACTACTGGACCCTGGCTGTCCTCTGCCGGTGCGTTTCAAGGCTGATGAATAGCACCCCCTGCAGTTACAGAGCTGATCTTTTGTAGCACAGATGTATAATTAATTGTGCAGCACTTTTGCAGTCTGAACAGGCAAGTGGATTCTTGGAAGACACCCATGTACTGCATGCTTCTCAGACCCCCACCTTCGCGGCCCTCAGGGAAGGGACCTGCTGGCTACAGCCTTATAGCTTCTGTCCTACCGTGCTGTCTGTAGTGATCTGAAACAGGATTCAGATCCAGGTCTTTGGTGTAAAAGCCAAAAACACCACAAAAAAAACCCTGAAACCCAGAGCACTGCTGCACAGCAGGACTCCTCTCCTCTGCCCCTGCTCCGACCTGAAAGGACTTTCGGGGTTATTTACATCTCTGCTCCATCACAGTGGTGATGTTTAGGGATTCCCCCCACCCCCCCCTTCCTTTCTTTTCTCGGAGGGGAAGTAAGGATTTGTTAGTTTGTAAAGCACTTTGAAGATAAAAAAAATCATTGTCTGCATTGAGTGCTGTCTGTTGGCTCGTCTGAGTCACCACCCAGACTTGGCTGGGGATTGAAGCCTGGAATCACCCTGCAGCCCCCCTGGAGAATTAAGTCAAACGACCCACTGAGGGGGTCTTCCCCAGGGAAGGCAGAAGTGGTGTGACCAAACACTGCCTGTGAGCCGGGGAGGTGGAGGGCAATGAGCAAAATGTGCACCCTGCGAAACTGAGGGCAGAGGACACTGGGGATGTGGTTTAGCTAAAATGAGATACGGCAGAGATTTTAAGCCTCATCATCTTGTCTGGGTATGGCAGGATTGTCCCCTGTGGGGTTTTCCTCAGTTCTTTATCTACACCTGCTTTCAAATGACTCCTGAAAGGCAGAAAAAAGTAGAGTAAACCCTTTCCTTTGATTTCTCTTCAGCTGGGGACATCCATCGCCCAGGACTGTAACCATAGGTGTTTGGGGGGGGGAGGAGGGCATCACTTCAGCCCCATGCTAGGATATGAAAGGATTAAATCTCTTTCCTAAGCAAAGTGGAAGGTCCCCAGGTGTCTTCTCTCAGGCTCAGAGACTGCAGTGGGAGAAGGAGGCAGGATCCAGCTGGGTAAGAGACCTCATCAAGAGGATAAAAGCATTTAGGGTAAAGGACAGTCTTGTCTCCCTGAGTAGGGGAAGTAATCAGTGAGGATGTGTAAGGGTCTCTGAAAAAGCCCTAAGCAGGCAATGCTTATATCAGAGGAGAATTTCCACGCAGTGGTGAAGGGGGATGAGCTGAAAGCGTTAATTGGTGTCATGTCCAGTCCCCCCCCCAGCTTTCTGTTAAGATATTCTCTTTCTTGTTAGCATCACTGCTTTTTTCTTCTTTCTTTCTTTCTTTTTTCTTCCTTTTTTTTTTTTTTTTTTTTTTTTTTTTAATTCTTAAAAAAGTAAACCCCTTCAATCTCAATGAAGAGGACTGTTAAGGAAACCCCTCACTTATCACCTAAGGCTAGCTGCTGACTTACTGTTTCTGGAGATGAGATAATGCTGGCTGATTATGAGTAGGGTGACTACCCTTTTCCATCAATATTAGGAGTAAGCCAGCACCTTGATCTTCAGCCTGCGGAATGAGTCACGCTGTAAGAGTTCGAAGCATTCCTGGTTTTGGAGAAGAGTAGTCATCCTTTCTCTCATGCCATGCTCCCTGCTGTGGAAAGGCTTGGCCCTAATGGGGGGGACACCCCTCAGCTGTAGGCAGGTACCCCAAGGCATGTGAAATTTCACCCCTGATGAAATGCTTTCTCATCACCAGTGTAAGAGATGTCTCTCCATTACACCTGGGTTCAGGCAGGTTAATGAAGGAACCACCTTGACAACTGCAGCCCCTCTGAATGCTCCTCATTTGTGTTGAGATAGCTTGTGTTCTTATCTGTGGGTTTGAAGCTTGCTAAAGACAGTGAAGGCTCATTAAATTGGTAGGTCGACATGAATTGTGCTTGCTGAGGAGGCTTCTGTTCTTGCTTCAGTGCTCACTGGTCATGTCCCAAGAAGAACTCTTATTTTCAGAGCCCTGATGGAACCCACAGCTCGGAGCACGTTTACAGGAAGGTTAGATGGGGGCCTTGATGGTTACCTCTCAGGACAAATGTGGGTGTACACTGGATTCCCAGCTGCAGAAGACAATCTCTTCAAGAGGGAATGATGAAAGCCCTGATACATAAGCAGAGGTTTTGTTAGTTTGAACCTGAACTTCAGTAAGCAACTGGAAGAGTTCATTGAATCCTGAAATAGAAAGAAGTGACTTGAGATTTTACTGTGTGCCTTGGACTCTATAAAGATGGGTCTGTCCAGTCTTTACAAAATGAAATTCTGGTTTTCTTAACCCAGGATGGTTACCTCTGTTACCTGATGGCTTTTAAGGCATTACCATCACTTGGGTTAGGTTACGTGCAGGGAATATACTTCCTTCTTCCAACCCCAGAGGTGTCGGTGGTGCTCATAAATTTTTGAATCTGTTGTGTTTAATGTCTTAAGTTCTGTATGTTCTCATGTGTTCTAAACTGACTTGGATTTGAGCGTGACTTTAATGCAGGGCACTAAAACAAGACATTAATGTCTTTTGAAATGTAGAATTAGAGAGTTTGAGCATTGAATATACTTTTATGAGTCTCGAGATACAAAGTAATTAAAGTGGTTATGTTTGAAGTAGGGTTTTTTTTCCTAATGTTCTGTTAGCAATAGGAGATATATAAGTAAACAGTGGTGGAACTTTAAAACTAGTTTTAATAAACCGATCTCTCTGATGAATTGGGACCAGAGAACATCACTGTGCATGACAAAAAAAGCCAAAGTCAGTGACAAGAAGTTAATGAGATTTCATGCAGTGTATACCTTCTGTGGACCTTTGGATTACTACCCAATATAAATATAGCCTTCTTAACCAGATGAATGTAGAAGACCTCTTGGTTTTGGTTCGGTCTGATGCCTTCTTGCTGCTGCAAGCCCTTCTCGTGTGCTGTTTCATGTGCATGAATTCTGGAGTGTGGTAGCAGAAAGGTGACTGGAAGAACTAATGCTTTTTCTTCAGGGACCCTTTTTTCCCCTCCTGTTGGAACAGCTGAGATTCAAAACTGCTACTGCATGCATCAGGGAGGAAACCAACAGGGAGCAAAGTCAGAATCAAAATCTTAGTTGCCTCTAGAATTTGGGACTATATGTCATGGGGATTTAAGCTTGTTAAGCCTGGAAATTCCCACTTCCTGTAGGGAGGAAAAAAAAAAACCCAGGAAATGAAACCTCTGTAAAAGGCCAGCAGAAGTAAAAGAAAAAAATAAAATCCCTTTCTGTAAAACATGATCAGGCAAAGCAGAGTTAGTTTTATTTAAGACCACTTTAAAAGGTGAGTTCTTCTAATATCTGAGTTTCTCCTTTTTTTTAGATACATTTAGCAATTCAGATAATGAAGATCTATTGATGGCTTTTTCTGCCTTGTTGGAGACAGTCTTGCTAAGAATCATATTTGTGTGGCTTTCTATTTTAATTTCCACTTTTATTACTTTGGACATCTGCATGGAAATGTGATCAGCTTTCCCTCAAAAGTTGAGCTTGTTGCCTTTTTTTTACTGGACTCAAGATTCTTTTGTCTGCAGCATCACAATCACTATCACAGCAACGAATTCTGATCCTGCCAGAAGTGGTTTTTTGGCAGGAGGTAAAAGGAAAAAGCAGATGAAGCTGAGCAGGTCTTAAGGTACATAGATTTTATTTTTATGAATCAGGTCCTTGTAACAGGAAGATGAGAGAAGTGTTGCAGTATTGAAAAATGGAGCAGAAAGATTCACGCTACCTACCTTCAGCTGCTTTGTCATTTTCCTTTCTTTGAGATGCTCTAGTCTTTCAATCCAGTTGTTGCTCTGCTGCAGGAATTGGGCTGTAGGAACTAATGCTATGGCTTATGGAGATGCTTCTTGCATCTGGAGGAAAGCCGCTTCTGGGTGATGCACCAAAGATATGGCAGTCAGTATGTTGAGAATCTGTGCTTGTCCAAAGCACTTCCCAGCAAGCACACAGATCCTTTGGCTGTCTTCAGGGGAAAAGTTCAGTGTCGGTACATTAATGCAAGGAGAGCCCTCCCTGTCTTTGCTGCAGTTCCTTGGGAGACATCTGATACTGCTTCTCCCTTGTGGAGGGTCACATGTAACACTTTTTATCTGAAGTAGGCTTACAAGAAATAGGAGGAAGGTATGGGAAATCCTGGGGCTAGATAGGGAGAGAGGTAGGAAATGTTAATGAATGCAGCCATGCTGATGTCTTTCTTGGGAGAGAGACACAGACCAGCTGCCCTTGCTTTACACTTGCTCAAAGATGTAGCTGTCCCACCGTGAATTTAAGTTCCAGTCCCTGGTTGTGTGACCTGTAGGTGCCCGATCTTGCTATCATCTTTTGTATTATCCATCTTCATGCCAGTGTCTAATGCCCATTCCCATAGCATCTAAGCGCCTCTAGATGAAAGCTGTAAAAGTGGAGTGGTGAGAATGACATGAAATTGTGTACCAGGGGAAAGCATTAGGATAAGGGTAATACTTTGAGGGGATGTGTGTCATGCCTGTGCCCAACTCTGCAGAGACTTCAGCATCCTGGTGCTACTAGTTCAGTGCTTTTCACCAGCAAGGAAACCTTTTGTAAAGGAGAAGAAATCTCTCAGAGCACCCCAGCAGCTGCATTTAGAAATCATCTTTCCTCTAACAAACACCAGGGCGCTCAGAGTCTTTCCAGCATATGTTACCTGCAAATTTGTTATTGATTCCTCCCCTGCTCCGGCTGCATCACTTTCTGTTCTTCCTGCTTCCAGGCAGAAGGAGCTCAGAGGGTGTGTGGAGATGAGAGGTGGTTGGGGTCAGGAATGGTGTCATCCTTCTGTCCTGCCCCCCCGAAGCTACTGATGTATGCTTCTGGAGAGCCACATGAACTGAGTAATTACTGAATTACAGCTAGATCAGAAGTGATGACCTCAAAGACAGAAGGCTACTCTCCATCTCCATTTGTCAGTCCTCTGGGGTCAAAAGGACCCTTCTTTCTCCAGGGTCTGTGAGAGGGGGGAAAGGGACATGCAACGTAAGCCTTACTTTCAGGCAGAAGGGCAAACAAATGTTTGCTTTTGCCATTGCAGGAGTTCATGTCAGTGTTGCTTACATGTGTGCTAAGGCAGCAGCAGTGGTAGGAGCAATGGCACTAACCCTAAGGGCTACTTGGAGGTCCTTATTTTGCCCAGAATCTGCCATCCAGACTAGAGGAGGGTGCTCAGAAGCACTTTGATTAGGAGGTGGGGAGCAGGTGTCTGGGCAGAACGGAGAGGATTTGATTTGGAAGGTTCCTGTTGTGGTGATGCCATAGGGGCTCAGTACAGTTATGGCTGAGTCAATTTTCTTGCACTAAATGCAGAGACTTCAGTCTTTCTTATGACTGTGGTATAGCACATCTGCTCAATTTATAGCACTCTTCGAAGATGGAATGTATTTGCTGCATGAAATTTACATGCAAACCTTTTTAGTTCGTTGCATTGATTTTAGAATTGATCCTTTAAGACTTCATTTTGGTGGGGAACTATTTTTGGCCTTAAATCCCAGTATTTTTTTCCTTTTCAGAATTGCTTACATATTGCTTATAAGATAAGAGTGTATAGATATTAATGGTGACTTTACCCTGAACTAGAGCTGCTTGCCATGGATGTTGGATTCCTGCCCTGCTCGTGTGTTTGCAGGATCACAGCCTTAGTAGCATGATATATTTTATTAAATATATATTTTATATATAACCATATCTTTCATGTAACTGATGGTGGCCAAGGGTTGTCATTGAATGGCCAAGTCAGAAGGGTGAATTTCTTTCTTCTGGAAAGAGAATGGAATGTTCAGTGGCAAATAAAAACCTCGGTGATGTGAACAAGGTGTACTAATGACAGTGGTTTTTCATCCGGAGTCTGCAGACAGCCAAAAATTAGTTTCTGAGAGAATTAAATTCTCCATTAAGCTCAGTGGGGTTGTACATGAAAGCCTGATACATCACTTCAAAAGCTGCAAAGGCTGTAGCGTCTCTGCTCGTGTGCTATTTAACTAATATTGTTGTGGTAACTTTGTTTTCATTCTGTGCTTTTAATGACCCTGTCTATTACCAGTGATGTCTGCTGTAGTGCCAGAGCTGCCAATAGCTTGGCATTTGCCTAAATATATGGCCCAGGTTCTTCTTAAACTGAATTTTGTCCTTTAAAATCAGCTGTGTAGTTTTCAGCTTTTAAAAAGCAGTTCCTTTTGTACTTTCCTTAACAAGTAAGAGTGGGAAATGGTGCTGTGCAGCAGACTGGAGGTGCAGGTATTTAAGTGTGCAGATTCACTTTTTTGGTCCTTTAAGAAATGCTCGACTTGTGAGTGTTAGCTGTGCTTGTAGTTTTACAGCACCTTTTTGAGCATATTACAAAACTTCATCTCCTTACGCTGCAACTTCGTTTTGGACATTAGGTAAAAAATACCTGAATATACCAAGCTTATCTCCCTGTAAGCTATGTTCTCATGTATTTGTATATACAAAAGGGTTCTACCTTAAGGTAAGCTTAAATTTAACTTGAGGTAGAGTGCTCTAAGCACTCTTACCATACAAATCTACGCGAAAGATTGACCTCAATTGACGTTTCACTTCAAAATCAGAAAACAGATAATGGAAAACCAAATTATGAAAACCTTATCGAGTTCCCCCACCCCATTACAGCTTTTATCAGAGTCCTGGATCCCCAGAGGGAATGTTGCTCTAACCAAGCTTTTAGCATGCCGTGGCAGTCAACAAGATTAAGGCTGACTGCCACTACAGCAACCTTACGCTTTGTGACGGTGAATGTGCTGCGGAAGCCTCTTCTTCAGGCGAAGGAAGCAGTGACCTCCACCTCTTGTAAGGGAAGCACTGTGCCTTAAACACATGCTGTAAGGCAGCGCCTGCCTGCTGTAGCTGTAATTCCCAGGTAGCTGATGTACAGCACATCACTGTAATCTCATCTGAAGGAGACGAGGCATAGGTGACAGCAGAAGGCTTGCCTCCAAAAGGAGCCGTTGCCTGTAGGAGCAGAGAGGAGCTGGTGATGCTTTCCTGGGCACTCCTGCTGCACCAGTGCCTGACCGGCAGCTGGGGAGTCCCCAACACCCGCACACTGTGAACTTGGAAGACACATGGTAGGAGCACATGTAATTGTTGTCTGCTCCAGTTGTTCTCCCCAGACTCTTGCCATCATTGCCGTCTTACCTAGATGGAATTGCAGTCAGTGAATTGTTTCTGACAGACAATGTGTGGTACAAGATGTGGTGGTTTGTATTTATGTTTCATAAAGAGCAAGTCAGCTGTGGAGAAGCCATCAGTGAAGTTGTTGTCTGGCTGTGCCTACAACACAGTCCTTCTAAGCAGTCCATTGCTTTTCGGGGTAAGATAAGAGCAGGGCCCCTTCTCTCAGGTTAAGGCTTGCTGAGGATCTGGGGAACAAAGCTTGGGCAACAGGGTGGTTATTGAAACTGTGATACCTGCTCAGTAAAGTTCCTGGCAGAGCAAGTTGTAAATGATGCTGGAGCTTTCCCTGCGCAGCAGCACTTGCAGCTTCTCTCAGGCTGCAGCCTCCTGCATTTTTATGTGAAATGCTGAGTGGCAGATGGAGGAAACTAGTGTCATCCAGAGCTTCCTTTGCCAGCACGCAGGGTCAGCTGGCGGAGGAGCATCCTCGCTGCCTTCCACCAGCCTCCTTCCACCCTCACTCTCACAAACTCATAACCAACACTTAGTGAATGCTCTTCCAAGAGCCGAGCCGTTTCTCCAGCACAGAAGTGCCGTTAGTCGTACTTAACCCCCACATTCGCTGCTGATGGGGTGCTCGGGAGCGCAGTTTGTAAGTGCCCCAGCGGGGCTGGACGCGCGGAGCGCTGCGGGGCCGATCCCGCGGGGCGCAGCCGGGCGGCGGGGAGGAGAGCCCCGCGCCGCCAGCCGCCTCCATGTTGTTTCCCGAGCTCTCCGCTGAGGTGCCTCCGGTTCGAGGCCTGCCCGGCCCCGGCGTGCGGCCTGGTCGCGGGCTCGGGGTGTGCTCCGGGACTCTGGTTCGGTGAGGGGACTGCCAGGCCGCAGCTGCCTCACTCCCACCTGGGCGGCCGAACGGACTGAGTCCGGATCTTAAAATAACTTGGGGGGGTGGGGGGGGCCTGGAACGGCGGGCATTGATTTATGAGGCGACTGTATTGGAAACGGCTGACGGGCCCTTCCCGACAGGGCCGAGGCCGGCCTGGCCGCTGCTCTGCCCCCGCCACGCCTGGGCCGCCGGGCTGCGGTGTGTGTGTGTGGGGAAGTCCCAATGGGCGGCACGCGCGGAGGCCGCGCCCTGCCTGCTCCCGGGGCGGCGGCGCGCGGCCCCTTTAAGTGGGCGCGTGGTGGGAGGGGAGGTGTCGGCCGCGCGCTCACACGCAGACACACGCGTGCACGCGAGGGCGCGCACACGCCGCTCTCCCCCCTCCCTCCCTCCCCTCCTCACTGCCTCTCCCGGCCGGGACCCGCCGCCTCGCGCCGATCCCGCTGGCGCGCGCTGCTCCCCGTCGCCCGTCGCCATTGGCTGTTGGGGGTCAGCTGACCTCGTGTTATTTCCTGTGTGTGTGTGCGCGAGGGGAGAATGGAGCGAGGCGCCCCCGGGCCCCCGCCGCGCCCCCACCCCGGGACCCGGTCCCGGTCCGCCCCCGCCCCCCTCCGCC
>JAVHNF010083393.1:17132-31832 GCA_034783455.1 Micropsitta finschii | reverse complement strand
GGACTGTAGTGATAGGACACGGAGTAATGAGTTCAAACTTAAACAGGGGAAGTTCAGGTTAGATATAAGAAAGAAATTCTTCTCTGTGAGGCTAGTGAGGCCCTGGCACAGGTTGCCCAGTGAAGCTGTGGCTGCCCCATCCCTAGCAGTGTTCAAAGCCAGGCTGGACAGGGCTTGGAGCAACCTGGTCTAGTGGAAGGTGTCCCTGCCCATGGCAAGGGGTTGGAACTAGAGGTTATTAAGGTCCTTTCCAACCCAAACTGTTCTTTTGATTATATAATTCTAAATACGGAACATCATACAGTGCCATTTTTCCTCAGTCATATTATGGACTTGGTATCAAACTTTGTTTCCCTTTGTTAACTTTTTTTTTTCAGGTTCAGTTAAACATGGATCCAAAATTTGATAGATGTTGGTGGGGTATTTTTGAGGGACTTGGTTTTGAATTGTCAATATTCTCTCTACATAAACAGATAATAGAGTATGAGATGTGGTAACTGTTGTAAAATAGATATTATAGGGCAAGAAAATATTTTAGATTGTATCTTCTGTGCAATGCCAACATTTTGTACATCAACAAGGTGCATCTTTTTCCATTAGAAAGATACTCAGCACTGAAACCTAAAGACTAGGTTTTTAGCAAGCACATCTCTCTCCATGGCAGGTCACTGTGAGTCTGCCTGCCATCTGACCAGAAATCACATAATCCTGTCTGCCTGAGTCTTCTGTATTGTTATTTACATAAAATGAAAATATAAGCAGTTTTTGTTGGAACCCTGCCTGATTGCACCCAGACAATTCTACATCACTTTAGGGTTGTTGTTATTTTTTTGTGAAAACTCTTATCATCTGATATGTGTCCCTTTAATGTGATTTCTGACCTTGCTGTATGCCCTAAGCTAAGCAGGTCAGGGCTGGTTACAAGCTGGATCAGACAGACTGATGAAGAAAAAACCAAGCCAGAATTACAGTGGTGGTATTGATGCCTCACTAATCACTTGATTCAAAGCTTATTGAAAGGACTGTAAACATTTCTTTCAGTTGAGCTTAAGATACTATTTTTTATCCTGAATCAGTATCATACTAGTATTTCAGCAGGAATATAAGGGTTCCTTTGTTGCAAGAGGTACAGTTTTTAGAATAAGATTATACAGCTAAGAACTTAAAACCCCTTTGTAAATTCAAGTGAATAGATTATTCTTTTACACTAATTCATGCAAAAGTGTCACTGATTTTAGACCTTAATCCAGCAAAATGTATTAAAGTAGGCATAATTTTAAGTATAATAGTATTTTAAAATAGGACTATTTAAGGGTTTAAAATGCAACACATATGTAAGTGCATTGATTCCTAAGTGCCTTTCATGTCCTGTCATGAAACTGTGTGCATTTAGGCACTGCTGCAGTAAGATTGTATTACCAGAAAACAAAGACTTTACCACAAGACAGATTTATAACCCACTTAGGCATCTTTAGATTTAAATGTCTGCATACTGATAATATTTCTAGATGCATTTTATGATGTTGATAGTGTTTAAAAATTGTACACGTCCACATACAGCACGTGCTACTGAAGGCGATAGGATTTATACTCCTCCCTTCAGTTACTTCTATAAATGCCCTTAGGAATTCTGAGTCTTTTTGATTTGGCTAACAATTTGAGTTCAATATATGAGTAATAAATAATACTTCATAGAATCACAGAATAGTTGGGGCTGGAATGGTCCTTAAAGATCATCTAGGTCCAACCCCCCTGCTGTAACATGGTAATGTGCAGTGTTTTCCAGTCATATGCATTGAACAGTTACATTGTGTATCAAATATAATATGGCAATGTTGACCGCTAATAATCCAAGCTCTGCCATTAAATCCAGACTGAATATATCAACTATATTCCATTTTAAAAGCTTATTTTGCCACTAAAGAATGGACAATTTACTATGACAGGCATTTTAATAAGGACTGCATTTTACAGGAGAAATAGTGATGCTGTCTTGCTACCTGGGTGGCACATCAACATGCATCTCAAGATTTCATAAGCAGCTGTATTTTCTGTATGACAGAAGAGCTAATTATGTAAACCTGTTCATGTTTATGGGGATTATGTGGTGTACCTACATATGTATCATTGAGAAAATATT
This sequence comes from Micropsitta finschii, assembly GCA_034783455.1. Taxonomy (NCBI): domain Eukaryota; kingdom Metazoa; phylum Chordata; class Aves; order Psittaciformes; family Psittacidae; genus Micropsitta; species Micropsitta finschii. The sequence goes on along the minus strand of JAVHNF010083393.1, from coordinate 29,692 downwards.
ACCAGAGAATCCCATAGAATCACAGAATAGTTAGGGTCGGAAAGGACCTTAAGATCATCCCAATTCTTCCCTTTTCCCTCCTTTAGAATTACCTGTCTTTAACAGCTGGTACTGACAGAATTACCTGTCTGTAACAGCTGGTACTGAGTACTCATCATATTTGGCTAGGCCAGGGCTGAACAATGTTTGCTCTGAGTTAGGCTGATGGAGTGAGTCATCTCAACTGAGATGTGCGTGGCCAGCAGCTAAGCAACTGCATGTCAAATTTGGAGGTCTAACAAGAATTGATTACTTTACCGGTATTGTTTCCCTAGCAACAAGACTTTTACAGAGGAAGAGTTTAGAAAGGTACTGACCTTTCCCCAGAGCTGAGCACTTACTTGAAATGGCACTAATTAAAACAACAGAACAGTAACTACTGAGCTAATGGAAGTGCCCTATGTTGGTAAAATAGGTCACTCCTCTGGTGACTGGCTTTCTGTGGAGCACTGTAATCTCATGACTGGAACCAGACACCAGGAGTCAGAAGATCTGCCTTCTGCCTTGCCTCACTTTCTAACTTGCTCTTTTATCTGGGATGACTCACTGAAGCATTCATGCTGCAGGAGGGCTCCTATTTTGAGTAGGCATTCTGAGACACCCTAAGCCCACATTCTACAGGCACTATACACCAATAGATCTTATTAACTGCAGCTGAAAATGCAAATTCCTAGCAGTTTTCAAGCTTGTAAGTCCTCTGAGTTGGGCATCCAAAAATCTGAATTGCATAAAACCAGAATGCTTATCTGTACTCTGGGAGAAAGCACTGTGGTAACACCCTTCAAATCCATGGAAAAAGACACAATGTGAAAAAATATTACAAACTAAATTACTTTGCTCTTACTAGAGAGGCAGAAACTAATGTACCCATCCAAACGTTTACAAATTGGTAATGGAAGCCTGAAATGGACCCTTTTCTATAGGGTCCAATCTGTCTGTCTGTAGATAGACAGATTTGCAGTGTTTCCTGCACTCTTATGAATCTTCCTGCAAAGGGTTTTTTCATCTGCATAATTGTCTTGCACTCGGGAGACAGTTTCACATTCTATCCTCATCAAATTGACTGAAGCTGAGATTTCATGTCATTAAAGTTCCACAGAAAGACCTGCTTTGCTGCTATTTTCATACAGCATAGATAGGCTGTGTTTATTAAAGGAGCAAAAAGGATGATCATGGTACCTGAGAATCTTAATGATAGATAAAAATATTAGTTTAATGAGGTCACACATTGCAGCAAGCTTCAGCTGGAAAACTTTGTGCTGATGACTGCTTGTATGAGATGCATATATTTCATGCATTAAAAAAGCACAGTTCTCCCAGGGCTCTGTCTCCTGCAGATCCTTAAGAGTCCATAAAGCTTTTTTCCATCTGTGACAAAACTCAGGACATACAGCATTTGCTTGTGACTATTCTGTGGGGAATAGCATACCTGATTAATTCTTTGGCCAAATCTTCCTTTTAGTTTACATGAGTGTGGGTCCAAGAACTGTCAATATCCACTGGATTTTTCACCAGTGTAGTCAAAAGCAGAGTCTGACCTTTAGTTAGCTCATGCATGTATCTTGCATTTGTCACATAAACTGCTTAAACTGTGATGAACAAGAGAAATCCCTCCATTGTGGAATTACAGATGGGTCTCAGCCTTGCAAATCTGCTCCTTTCTAACTCCCTGCCTTACAAGATACAGCATTTTCCTTTTGAATTTTCCTCTGACAGATTTTTCACAATGGTGCCATGAGGAATGATATGTTGCATTACAAACTCAAGGTAGTGGCATCACTTGTAAATGCATTGCATGCAAGATAGATAATCAGAATGATTTGAAATACAAACATCAGCAGTATCACTTGGCAATCAGATTAAAACCTGTTTGCTTTGCATTGCTCCAGGTCTCCTAGAGCTGTGTGGTGCAGTCCTTTCCTAATGCTTTCCCATTCTGAGGCTGCTATATGGCCTGTGTGCACATTTTATGTATTTTGATAGCATGAACTTTAAAAGCATGATGGTTTGTGACTGAAGCAGCATGCAGCCGCCTCTACTGCAAGAGTGGGATGGAGCTTAATTCTGAAAGTTCAGTGACACCTTCTTTACCCTGCACCCACATCATCATCTCAAATCATAACTTATGGTCTTGGTGCTCAGCTGTCAACAGAGATACTGAATTCAGAAAGTAAGGGGATTATTTTATGCAGCTATTAAATACAGTGAGAGAAAATAAAAGAACTGCTCTCCTTTCTTTAGAAAGGCAAGCCACTTGGTAGGATGCAAAGCCTAGATTTTCAAGCACTAAGCAATGTACTTGTCAAGAGACACTATGGAGATGGAGATTTCTTGCAAATTATCCAGTTGGGAAAGCATAGAGGAGGCAGTGAAGGGAAATGGAAGAAGAGGTAATACATTTGCGAGAAAAAGCTGCAAACGTAAAGGGTAGATAGTGATAAGCAAAGGAATGAACTATAATATATTCATTCTGGCTTTTGGACATATGATTTGATAGTCACGTAATAGGATTAGTAATTCTTTTTCTCATCACAAAACTATTCTGGATCTCTCCCAGAAAGATTCCTGAGAAAATTTAGATCATATGGATACTGGAGATACCATGCTCTCACTGCCACTCTCAGGTGATGCTCACTTTACTGTAGTGTGTGGTGGTCCTGGTTTTTAAGACCTGGGAGGTTAGCTGTAATAGACTTTTCACACCATAGTTACCCATTTTTTTTCTCTGCACTGAATCTGAATGAGAGAAAGTAGGTGATAAGATCTAAGCAGTGGGAGCGACAAAACATTCCAAGGCAAAAGTAGCATGGGACAGACATGGGTGAGGCATGGGACAGAGCTACAGAAAGAAAAGCTATAAAGTTGCAGTGGGGTCTGTGATTAACATACTTCCTAGGTTCCAGTCTTATCTGGGACCCACATCCTTTTATTTTACCTTTATGCAAATTTGTCCTGGTTTTAGCTGTATTATGAAATACTGTCTGTGCCTTTCATCTCCCAAGTCAAAATGAAGGAAAGAACGAAAGGTTCACATACTACTGTCCATTTACCACTTGTAGCTTCTGGCACTGGTTTAGCCACACTTCCCTGACCCCTATGAAATCACACAGTCTGCATCAGGGAGCATCTGCTTCTGGGGACAGTGAGTAAGGGAAGGTGATGCCAGTCCATGCTGTGATCTGCTCTTTGCCTCACACCTTTGGCTCCGTGCCTGTTTTTGCCTAAACAAATACAAGGATCAGACCTTTGGCCTGCAGCATCTGTGCTGATGAGAACTTCAAGCATTAATGACAGTATTCAAACAAGTCCTTCTTGACCAAGAAAAGGCCAGATTAAACCTACTATGCACTGGCCTATGCCAGGGAAATTGCAGAGCTCTGTCTTAATCAGAAGTGAAGCTGTGGAGGCTACCAAGTGCAAATGTGAGAGGCAGAACAGAATAGCTATTATGTATTCCTTAGCGTGCAGAGGCAGGGACATGATAAAAATGTCCCCTAAAAATAGGGGACTTTCTGCTTCTTCTATTTCCCCTGTAGCCTCGGGGAATTTCATGCTGCCTCAGTCTGTCTAAAAGAGAGTATTATAGTAGAACAATATGCAACAGTAACTTTAGGAAAGGACAAACTGATGAGTGCATGTATACCTCGGCAACAGCTTACCAGTGAACCATCCGCCTCCCTATTGCTAGTGCACCTAGTTTATTGCTAGTGCAGTCCTGAAGTTTGGCCTTCTTTCCAATTGTCCATGGAGAACAAATGATGAGGGGGTAGAAGAGGTAAATAGAGACATCTGTTCATGTCCATTTCTAACCAACACAATCTCCTACTCAGTCACAGGGGAGAGTGTGGATTCTGACAGTGAGTCAGAGCCAAAGGGAGGTGGTGTGAGAGATGGCTTTGGTTTGGTCTATGAAGGGAGGCAGCTGTGACTCAAACACTGCATACTGATGAACTGGAGCAATTTCTCCATTTCCCTCCTAATTCAAGGGGGGTTTGTTCCCCACCCAGTCTGCAGTGGGCTGTGTGTTATACACTGGCTCCAGTAAGTCAAATGCTCTACTACAAGGAGATGAAAAGTGGGATCTCCCTCAGAAAGAGCAAAGCTACATAGTACTTAAACTTAATTTTCTTACCACACTTCGCCTCTTTTCCAACTTTGTTCAGTTTTGGACGATACAGAGCCCTGATTCAGAAACTGAAAACAAAATTACCAACCTCAATCATGTAATGTGATAAAATATGCAGTATCATGGTGAAGCTTCTATATCTCTGTGAGAGAGAGAAGTACTGATGGCAAAAGTTTCTGTTACGTGTACCAGTAAGTAAGTGAGAACTTCATGCAAGAATAAATGTGCACATAACTAATTTGCATTTCTAGGGTAATAGTTCATCAGATAACACAACTTTCATTTGGTCGGGGTGGCAATAGATAAATTTGCTACAAATCTACTCTTGTAAGCACCTTACAGCAGGAGAATATGATCAATGTACTTTGTAAAAAGAGTTCATATCTACACAGTGGTGCCTCTTAGGAATTTGGCTAGCATCTCTCAAAGCTCTCGTAAGTTACGGTCCGCTAGGCTCTAATTAAAAATATTTCCTGGAATGGTTCTAAAAATCACTCATTATTTTGGTCTTATTGGTGGGAGATGATTTACAAATACATCTGAACAAACTGGCAGGAACCATTTTTTCCTACTTCTTACCTGACAACAATGTTATTAAAATGTATTACAAAACTATAGTTTACTTTACATAATTACTACAAACAGAGCTTTTACCAGGATGGTAGTGGACTGGTATGCTTTCATTTTAAAATTAGCTAGATAGCCTGGTGTATGCAGGAAAAGGCACTCAGCACACAAAAATTCCTCTTTGTGTGGTATAGATAAATATTTTCCTTAATATTTATCTTCCCTGTGATAGATGGCTTTGCTAAAAAAGCTGTCACAGTGAATCTCCACCATGACACTACTCAGCAGACAGAAGGAAAATGAAGAAAAGTATGGTATTATTCCCAAACTAACATTCAAACAGCAAAGTATCTACACAGTACATTCCTTATTCTGCTCTGCTGAAATCAAAGTGAGTGTCTTGAAAAGCATTTCTGCTCTTGAAGCACCATGAAGGATAGAGCCCTTTCTTTCAGTTCTGCATGGAAAATACAGTATCAGCTATTTATGCAACAGAAACAGTAGGAATGCCATGAATAATGAAATATTTTATGCTGAATCAGTTGTAACTTCTCTGAAAGTTTCTTCCTGCTTTCTGCTGGTCATTACGTGGAGAGATTCCAACTCTTGCATTCCATTCTGTCACTGCATACTTGCCAAAAGCAATCGTTGTTTCAATTGCTGCCCTAAGTCCCTCCTAATATTCAGCCTGTTCAGTGATAACAGCCTGTGCCTCTGGCAGGCTGCAGCAAGCGAAGAGAGTTCAGCTGTTTGGGCAGCGTTTGCTGAATGTTGAGAACCAACACATAGGTGGGTAAATTGATACCACAGTTGGATTAATAAGAAACCTGTGTAATCAAGATCCTGTGTCATATGATTAATTACCTTATGCTTTCTGTACCAAGAATGTCCATTAATTTAATTGCAAAAATTATATTAGAGCAGCTTTCAATCTTCAGAAGGCAGATAGGCTTTCTAGAAGGATTTCTGAAAGCCACTGAACAGGCTAAACATGTATTACAAGGCCTTCACTCCACAGAAGAGTTTGTGCCAGTACAATAAAATACAGCATTCATAGTTAAGGAAGTAAAGAGTGATGGAAAATAGTGGCATTTTGCCACAGCAGGGCAATTATCACATATGATGCATTTCAGCTGAACACACAGTTTATATCAGTTTGTTACAGCCTGTCTTGAATGCTTCCAGAGCTACACTTTCTGAATAGATACTGTAAAAGGTAGGCAGTTCTTTTTCTCCTGGCTTTCTGGGTTCTTAGTCACATATTTAGCATATGGAAAGATTTCAAATTTCTATTTAATATTGAATACGTATATTAAAACATGAACTTCCCCCTCCTTGCATTTGTATGTATGTGCATGTATGTTTTTCTTGCACCACACTGCAGCTAGATCCTTTGTAACTTAAAGCTAAACCTAATAAAATCATTCACTGCAGCAGCAAGATAATTTCCCCTAGAGTAGGATACAATGATGATGACATAATGCTGTGGTTTCCAAATCCCAAACCAGCTGTTACTGGTATATGCATTCAAAGTCACTGTCTCTGCATCTGTGCCAGAGGCACAAAAGCTTGTGACTTGATTCAGTAAATGATTTATTATTTTGAATGTATAATTCAGGGACATAGCTTATGCATGGCTTCAGCCACAGAGTGGGGAAAAGTAATTTAGGCAGCTTCCTACTATAATAGAACAGAGAAAGAGATATAATCCATTTGCACAGACTCAGTATGCAAAAAGCTGCCCATTTTAAAAGTTGTTTCTTCTCTCTGACAGTCATTCATACTAATTCCTTTATCTGCTATAAATAAACACAGCTGGGCATCAATCCCCTAACCTAAACTGCACCAGAAACACAGTACCTATTCAAGCATTACTGGGTATATTATGATGTAACTTCTAGTTGAATAAGGGTGGCAGTGAAACTGCTGCCATGCTTAGGGATACTGCAAGAAGCTAAGATTCTCCAGTGCTTGCTATTCTTGAATCTTTGTCAGTATTAGCCCAATAAATGAAGGTCAGCTTTAAAGCAATTTCTTAACAGCAAGTCTAAAAAAAGAATACCACAGAAGCAATTTGAGACCTATGAGAAAGCTTTTTCCACTACAGTAAGTTGCTTTGATGGAGTACAAAATCCATCTCTTCATAAATCACTCATTTGCAAGGCAGAGTCTGGATACATCAGTTGATAGTCCTACTTTAAATCCAGACTGAATCAGATCTCTGAACCTAATCCCTGCCTTCCGTACTATGTCATCATGGCTATTTGTTTCCAGGGATACAGTATTTATTTACTCAAAGTAAAGCCAATGTGAACAACTGCCCTGAATTTTAGCCGGAAAAAATGCATCCCTAGTGTAATTCCATTATCTGAGTGGTCTTGCATCAGGGATGAATTTAGCCTATTAAGTTTTGGCACAAGACTATCAGTGAGGGCAATATATGCTCAACCTGTATTATCTTAATTTGTAGAATGCCACTGAAACCACTGAGCTTGTAACCAACCATTTCTTTATGTTTATCTTTCTTTAAATGTATAGTTAACCAGAGAAGTAAAGAGCTGAACTGTAGCAGTAATAGTAAAAACATTGTAAAATTCAAGGACTTCTCACAGAAAATAAAGGGATAATCTTGGTTGGAGCTATAATGAATTCTTTAGAGAAGAGATGCAATCATGACCTGAATGTGAATTATGATACACTGGATTTTTTGCAGCCAAGTAATTGATAATCCATACAGTTACAGTTGCATGGATAAACCATGTATCTGCAATGGCCCATATCAAACAAGCCAGCAGAAATCATGAAAGATTGCTGCCAGTCCCATCTCTGTAATGGGTTGATTTATTAAGCTGAGAAATTGCCCTGATGTAAACAAAACCTTTTCGGGCTAACCCAGACCAGGAATGCTTAAGAGAAATAAAAGGTTTGTGCAGAGCTTATGCAGGTGAGCCCTTCTGTAGCTTTGTTTATTTATCTAGAAAGGCTACCAACAGTTAACAGAAAAGTTTGTAAAAACCAGGAGAGGTGTGTGAGAGAGCAGAACAAAACAGAACAACAAAACCGGGCTGTTCCGACATCCCTTTTCAGGGAATTTCACAAAGTCTGCATAGACACAGACTCTAAAACAGATCCAGGTGAAAGTGCTTCAAAAACTACTTCTGTGCCAAGATGTAATGCTTTCCATGGGCAGGATGAGTTTTATTTGGTAGAAGACTATAGCGTTAGGTCCCATCTACTCTAGCTACTTACAGGTGACAGGTACCGAAGTGCTGGATTCTTCTTAGAAAATGCAGGTACCTGATCCACATCAATATAATTGAGCAAAACACTAATCTTCCCCTGACATTAAAGCCATTGAAATCAAGTGCGCTTCACAGGTGTGAAAGTGGAATAATTTTCTGAATTCATATCTGATAAATAACCTTTCCTTCATTTGATGGAAATATTAAAGCAGTTTGGATACATTGCTATAATGAATGATTAATTATTTCCAAGTACAGCTTTAACATTTTGAATGGACAAGTCTAAAAGCGGATTCATAAAAGCAAAAAAGAAAAGATAATTACCATTATTGGTAAAGTAAGAACATAGCATTAATAACACGGTTGCATAAAGTATGTGCTCTCACCCAGATAGGAAACCCCTTCTTCTGGTGTGATTGTTCCATATTTAACCATCATCTTCACAAAATCAATCAGGGTTTTCATAATAGTTATCAAGGTCTCTTTCTCTTTTGCCTCTGTTTCTGCATGAGAAGATAAAGCAAAACTAGTCAGACTTCAGGCAACTTGGAAAACTCAGTTCTCAGATTCTGCACAAACTTAATGCATAAAAAAATACCTACTCACTAAAGTAAAAGGCTGTGCTGATTAGCAAAGAGAGCTCCTATATATATATCCTTTTAAACTGCCCCTGCAAAGTACAGCTGGATATACTTTAAAACTTCAGGACTTAGTTCTTCATAGCTTTTTGTCTTGAAGGTCTATGTTATGGAAGCAAATGGTATGAATTCCATTTTACAGATAAGAAAACTAAGCACACTGAGATGAAGTGACTTGACAGAGTTCAAATTGCTGGTTAGAGGGCACATATAGGCTCTGTATGAGGAAGATAGCTCAGAGATTCTTTCTCCTATAAGATCCATAAGTTCAATTACAAAAATATAAAGTATCTCCAATGAGATTGTTAGCTTGCACAATATCATGGCTTAGGTACTGGGAAAACATAATATTGCATGGTTGGAAGGATCCTGACTCCAGAATGGGATACAAAGAATGATTTTTCATTATAAAAATCAATCTTTCTTGCCCATACATATCTCTATCTTCACAGTCATTGCTTATTAGATTTCTTTTTCCATTGTGTTTATCTGCTGAACAATATGACTCTATTTCTGAATTAGCAGCATGAAATTCCCCTATCATAGGGTTTACACAAGCTCTTCTGGCACCCCAGGTTGTTGCTGAAGGACTCAATGGAGCCAGGGGACACTGTTAGGCAGGGACTTCCAGAAGCATACTCCCAGCCTTGCTGAGGGTCAGCCCCTTTAGAGAGCTGCTCAGCAGGTTTTTTATTGCTTCCTGCAATTTAACAAATATCTGCAGGATGCAATTGAATTGAGTCCGTTGCCCTCCAGCACGATGCAAGCCGGCAGGTGAACAGCATAAAGCAGAAAACAGGCAGAGATGTGCAGCCAGTGGGACCTGGTTTGATTTGCTTGATAACCTGTTAAATCCAACACACCTTTCTGCTTTGTGAGTAGAAAAAGAGAAAGAACAAGCATGCAGAACTGCTATGGGACAATGCAAAGAACAGGAAGAAGAGTATGAAGTTTGTAGATTGGACTTGAGCAAAACATGCCCTCAGGTTCTAGCTCTCCACTCAGGTGTTTATGAGGACAGTTTGAAGCAAGATTAAGGCTCCTGCAGGACAAGGAATCTACAGAATAAATTGCTGCTGACTGTGCTGGAAAGAGCAGAAGATATGCTGGCTGCAGAGGGTGAGAGTGGATGTGTGGCAGTGTGCTGACAAAGGGGCTGTGGCGAGGTGCCACAATCTTGCCTGAAATAACTGGAAGGCAATGATGTCTAGCACCGGAATAGGAAGAGACATGCAGGGCTTTCATTGCAATAAACAACAAATCTGTGGTTTGTGAAAAGGCTGGGTGGCTCAGACTCATTTACTGGTACCATCACTGGGAGAATTCTACTGTGGCTTACTCGTATGTCTGTTGGCTCAGAAGACACGGATGTTACTGGAAAGATCTCTGGAGAAAACAATTTGCCAGTTTTTCCATCAAGCCGTTACGGGAATGGGAAGAATTCAGGACTCCTGAATCTTACAGCACAAGATGGGAAGGGCTACCTAGGTCACACAGTTTGCAGTTTTGCTTGCTGTTCCTCCCAGTGTTTTGCCATACTCACTAATCATTATTTTCTGCTGCGCATCTTAGAGAAAGCTTTTAAAGCACATGATCTTTTGGCAACTAGAGCAGCTCCGGGGAAGAGAAAGCATGAGAACACAACAGAGAAAACGTAAATTTTCTAACTTTTTTCCTAATTATTCCTGTAAACACACAATGAGCTCACCTGAGTTGAGGCTTTTTAATAGTGCGTAAAAGTTTGGAAAATATTGGAGGTCTTCAAAGTTATCTTCAGAGGGCAGCTCATTTCTTCTTTCCAAGATATTAGATGACGACCATGTGTTATCCAGTGTATCATCAATTTCTCCATTAACGAAACTATCCTGATCAGCTTTGCTTGGTATCTCCATAAAAAACATAAAAAAATAGTATCTATAAGCACATTGCTTTTGGTGATAGAGTTAATAGAGCAATAAATAGTATCAGTATCTGATGCCAACATTTTCCTAATTTTGAGGTGAAGTCTATACTATTTTCTCAAAGTTATTTCAATTTGGCATTTGACTTAAACCTCAAAGTAACTCACAATTCATTTTTCTCTCTAATGGAATTTCTTTAAGAGCACCTTTGTTTCCAGACTGAACTAATTTTTCCCTAAAGCAAAATAGTGTATTGGTCTGCTTGTACGTTTGGCAGATGAATCAAAATAATTAGCTAAGAAGTTACCATTCTTTCCTGTTGCTTCTCTTTTGTATTACTCTCTTCTCTGCTTGGAGGGTAATCAAAATCTTCAGACTCCTTCTCACGGTCCTTTGCTTCATTTGCAATTAGCTGCTGTAAAACCTCTGCTACTTCATCTTCCAGGGTATAGGCCTGACTCTCTGTGATCTGTTAAAACATTTGTGGAGAGTACTTATAGAATATTGTGGTTTTCTTAGATTAATTGTCGATATGAAACTTGAGCTTTGTAAATAGGTTGCTTCAAATATGTTTGCTTCAAAGCTAAGCACAGACAAGTTAGGTTAATACGTTTACTGATGGATATGTTTATACATATAGACATATATACATGTCTATATTTTTATAAATATATATATACACACGTACAAACACACATGAAATAGGCGGGAATACATAAAAAACTCCCGCCCACCCATACAGCCTCCAGTAGCAGAGCAAAGCAATACAGGGCTTGACACACTTGTTAAGAATCCATCTCGAAAGATGGTGCTGCAAGTGCAGTATATATGGGTATATACTTGTGTGTGTGTATAAATACATATGTTCTGCAACCTATTAGTGGGATTCAGCATGCAAAAGCTACTTGCAAAATCTACTGCAGGAAAGATAAGGTTTGTATTTGAAACTATAAGGATCCCATATTGCAGTGGCTAAAACCATTGAGACATCTAGAGGTGGGAGACAAATTCAGTCTTGCTAAAAATCAGTAACACTGAGATATGTATCCCCAGCTGATGAGCACCACTATATGCCTACTGGTGACAATAATTAGTAGGTGGATAGGAATAGGCTCAGGCCTTTCCCCATAAGCATCCAAAAGAAATTAAAAATACAAAAGATCTTTATGAGGATGAGAAGAGAAATTACAGGAAAAACGTGAGCAGACATGGGAGGAGTACAGTCAGTGAATGTTTTCTTAACATCAGAAACATTCTGCAGCTTGGCCTGTTTATTTGCAAAGCTACCACAGGAACAATATTATTGCAATGTGCCCAAATAACTCAAGAAGCTTGCCTAGAGTCTAAATCCCATTCATTTTCACTCAAGTCAGCAGGACACAGAGCTTATCCAATTGCTTTTAAAAGAGCATTAAACCAACCCACAAACCAGCTAAATGAAGTATTAAGAAGATACTTACTAGCCCCAGATTTAGAAGTTTTGAAACAATCTTGTCAAACACTCCTCTATCATTTTCCTCATAAATTCTTGCAGCAATTTTTTGAACAATGTCTTCAGCAGTCAAAGGAGTGCCATCTAATTGATGGAGGCCATCTGGATCATCTAAAAGGATTACAGTTTAACTGTATGCTGAGTGTCCTAACTCATTTGGATTAGACATCCTGTAAAAGAAATATCTGCCCACATCTTTTCCTCTTCAGAGCAAACCAGCAATTTTTAGACACATTAGGAATGTACTTTGATACACACTTTAGAACCCATTACATCACTCCAAGTAAAAAGTTCTTTGTGACCATTTTCCACACCTGAAAAATGCCATTCTGACTTGTTCTTTTAAAAAAGCAAAGATGAATCTCAGGAGCATACTCTCCTGCTTATAGAAAAAGAATGTATGAATAAGAGAATACTGCTCACATATCTGCTTATATGCATCTTCCTGGTACCAGCTTCCACTGTATGGCCACTTAGACAAAAACTGCTTAAAGATTGTTACAGATGTGCAAAAATAGGTTAGAAATGGCCAAAAATGGCTTAAAGCGGGTGAGA
>JAVHNF010083393.1:0-13682 GCA_034783455.1 Micropsitta finschii | reverse complement strand
GTGTTTTTTGTCTGGATTGTTAAGAGGATCAACAGTAAGCCTTGTTTCCACAGTATCATTGCTGGTGTTGGCCGGAGAGAGGGCACGAAGGGGGCGGCACCGGGGGGTGTCCCTGCGGGTGACGGTGCGAGGGTCCCCGCGGCTGCTGGTACGAGGGTGCGCGATGGGGTGTGCGCAGGGGCTGTGCAGGGGGGGTGAGGAGATGGATGGTGGTGGTGGGCAGCGCGGTGCGGTGCTGATCCTGGTACCAGTGGACCAGTGCTGGTGGTGCTGAGCGCAGGTGGGTGTTGGTGATGGATATGGAGTGGTGCTGGTGCTCGGTGCAGTGCTTTACTGGTCCCAGTGGTCAAAATGGTGCGGTGTTGGTGCTGGATACTCGGTAGCAGTGCCTGGTGCCAGCGCTGGCTGCCCGGTGCTGGATACCCGGTACTCGGTACTGGTGCAGGGTGCTGGATACCTCGAGCTGGGTGCCCGGTGCTCGGTACTGGTGGCGGTGCCGGCAATGAGGCTGTCGCCGTGCCCGGGGCCCGCTGGCCCGGCTGTGACCCCGCCGCCCCTCCCCGGAACGGCTCCAGGCAGGACAAACGGGGCCGGGTCCGCTCCAGGCTCAGGGTCACCGGCCCCGGCCCTCACCCCGCGGCGGGGCCGCACCGGAGGGGCGGGCGGGTTGCCCCGGTCACACCGGAGAGGGCCGGTCCTGCCCGCCCCTGCCCGCGGGGCCCGGCACCGGGGAGGGGCCGAGCGCTGCCCTCGGTGGGACCCCCGGGCTGTGGGTGCTGGGGCGGGAAGGGGGCTGGCACCAGGGGGGACACCGAGGTTCGGCCGGTACCGACTACACCACATGGGGCCATGGACTGGGGCGCTGGACGGGGGGGTGCACTGGTCTGACTGGGACTGGAAGAGCTGAGGTGATGGGGCTGGGAGACGGGTGCTTGAACCGGGACTGAAACCGGGATCAGGAGCACCAAAACCGTAGGGGGCACGGGCAGCGGCTGCCCGGTGTCCCCGGGGCTGCCGACGGTACCGGGGCCGATGCCGGTTCACCAGCAGGGGCCGTTTCCGAAGGCACCCGGGCCCCACACGCTCGGTGGCGGGGGCGTGGCCGGGTCCCGGAGCCCCGAGAGTGGGGACGAGAGCCCGGTCGGTGGGACCCGGGTGCGCGGGGTCAGGGGGTACCCCCCGGAGGCAGAGCCCCCCTCCCGCCCCGATGGGTGCCGGCGGCCGTTCCCCCCCCGCCGCCGCCCCGCCGTCTCCCCAGGCGGCACTTGCTGCTGGGATTGGAGCAATAACCGTTAACGGTAACGAGCCATTACAGCCCCGAGCGGCTTCTGCTTTGCATTAGCAGGGCCGCGCTTCCCCTCCAGAGCCCTGATCCCATCACCCCATTAGCGCGGCTCCAGGCCCCGGCAGACAGCTCACAGAGCCCCCACCGGCACCCGCATCCCTGCCACCTTTAGCTCATATATATAGTATATATACACATACCCATCAACAGGAATCTCAAAACTGCAGAATATTACTGATACAGAAGAACAAAAAGATCAATTCTTACTTCAATATTCTTGATATTCTATCCCAGTTTTGTATTAATTCAATAGTTCATTGCAAGTCTAATGTTCTCAATGTTAAAAAAATATACACTTGCTTTCATTTACCCTTCCTGATATTCTATGCCACCTGCACATTTCCTGCAATGCATTTTAAACATGCATCCATTTATAGGACTCTCTATATTTCATCATTCAGACAAGAGCCAGCACACAATACAAAAGCAGTGAACGTAATTTAAACATGCTGAAAAGAAGGTAGCTGTAAAGCAGGTTAGAAAAGGAACTCTAGTGGGTGACTACAGTGCAAAGAAGTTGCTGGATAAAAATACACCTATTTATGTGATATGTTTGCCTATGGCTTTTTGTGTTTAATGGTGTGTCTAATTGTGTTCAAATGTGGTTATTTTCCATGATATGCTTCAGTTTATGTGATAAATGGAAGTTGTGGATGCCCCATCTCTGGCAGTGTTCAAGGCCAGGTTGGACGTGGCTTGGAGAAACCCGGTCTAGTAGAAAATGTCCCTGCCCATGGCAGAAGGGTTGGAACCAGGTGATCTTTAAGGTCCTTTCTGACCCAAACCAGACTGTGATTCTATGAAACCTTTTTTATACTATTTCCCAGTTCTATACAGCTTATTTCCTCGTGCTAAATCGCTTTCTGGCAATTCTCTAACAAGAAATGATGCAGAAGGACTCTGTAGGGTCTGGAGCTGACGGCGGAGAGAGAAAAGAACTCAAAACCTGCCATCATCAAAAGAGAGTATGCCTGCAATAGCCACTCCAGCTCTTGAAATTACAAGTTAAAAGAAACCATGCCAGGAAAGCCAAGCCTGAACCCTCAAACACAAACCATTTCCCCATTCATGAAGGCTTCATGTCAAGGCAACGTGCTCACAGAAGCTGGCTGCAGCTGGCAGCCCAGAGAACACCTGCAATGCCACACTCCTGGCTAGCACACTGGTAAGCTGTATGACACAGGACAGATAATGCATCATCTCTGCTAATTACAACACAGTATGTTTAATCATCATAGGAAAATGCCTGGGTAAAAGCACTGCCATTGTTTCTCACTATATCTCTGTTTTCACCTGGCATCATTTATATCATCTACTACTACACATTCCTCTTCACAGCACAGAGACAATACGGTGAAGAACATAAGCTCTTCTATTTCGGATTCTATTTTGGCTCATGCACAATCAACCCATTTTCTATTCTGGAACTGTTTATTTCCAGAGATGATTCATGAGCCAGAAAGAATACCACTTGCTTGTCAGATGCCAAGGAGAACTTACAGGAATGGCAATTAGAATGGTTTTTTATTGTGGTGAGTGCAGTTGATATGGAGCCTGGCGAAATAACTGAAACACAGCCTTCCAGTGACATTTTTGCTGTTGTTTTATAACCACACTTCAAGGGTTTTCATCTAGCTGATGAAAACAGAAGGCAGATGAGAGCAGAATAAAGCCAAAAAACCCAACAGCCCACCTTGCCAAGTTTATGCCTAGATGGCAGCCAAGCCTTACTTCTGTAGATTTGCTTTCTCTACTGTCTCTCATATTATGCTAAAAGATATACTACATATTCTAGAGCTTAAAAGGAAAAAAAATTGTTGGAGGAGTTACTGGTGATCTTGTGTTCTGCAAGGCATCAGATACACAGATAATCATCTGACAATAAGTTGCGTATTGTGCACATGCGTGCACTATGAATAGTCCTCCTGGTTTCAATGCAATCAGCAACAGTATGAGAAATTAATCACACACAAGCTCGAGGGTTTGTACAAGTCATTTTACATGTAACATTTATTTGTACACCACCTGAGGCAAAGAGAAAGATTTGAGACCCTGAAATCAATAAAAGAAAAAAGTCACATTGTTGAGACTTGAGCATTTATTGAAGTTCTGTCAGCTTAACCAGCAGCTTTTCCTCTGCTTACTGAATTTATGTTTTTGGTCTGCAAAGCTCACAAGCTTTGCTAGCTTCTACAACATAACACGATGTACTGATATATATATATCATTAATACATCAGTACATAATATGATATATATCACCTTTACATGAGCAGTTCTTAACTGAGATACTCTTAACCAATTCATTTCATAAAATGAACTTTAAAAAATACCAGTCCAAATCTTTCAATTTAGCTTCAAAGAAATGCCAACTTTCAATACTTTGTAAAATACTGACCTCAGTTGGTCCCTATTTGTTTGGGTTTTTTTCCTGATAATAAATCACTTCATAGCTTCAATCTTCAGCGTGATTGTCTGACCAGATACATGTTGGAGATGGAGGGATACTTTTTTCCTTGCAAACACATAGCTCGGAAGGGATTACTTCAGTTTCTTCCCCACCCTTTCTAGAAAACAAATACCCCCTTTGAACTGACATTCAAACCAGAACGTGTCAAGTAATCTTGTTTCAGAGAAATATGTGTAACTGGAAAAGCCATACGTGGGCTAAAATGGAATTAAGCATCTAAGCCTACATAGATACAGTATTATTTTAGTCTGCTGCCTTGGGCGAGGTGATTTGACTCTTTAAGTGGCACTATGCTTTTTCCTTATTCACGGGAAAAACTGGGATAAAACCAATTCTGTTAAAAAAAAATACAGTAAAGTATCTATCTTGTTGCAATTGGCTGAAGATTCCAATACACAAATTTGGGAAGGCATAGCCTAACAGATCAGGTAAACCTGACGGGGCTGGATGTACGTTGTCCCTCGGAATATGGATCTGCTCCTATCTCGACGCGACCGGTGACCGTAGCAACCAACCCTCGGAGGCCGGGCAGGGGTTGCCGTCTCTCCGCTCCGGGCTGACCCGCTCTAGACGCTGTGGCTCAGCTCCACCTTCCGGCTCAGCGGTGACCGGGCCGTGCTATCTGACAGCAGGGCCCGCTGCCCGTTCCGGGAAGCCGGGGATTGGGCGATTGCCTCTCCACAGCCACAGCCGGCTCCGAGGCTCCTGCGCGCCCGCCACAGCGCGGCGCCACCGCCCGGAGCTATCAAGGCCCGGCCCTACAGCGGCCGGGTGGTTCCAGGTCCGCCGTCCCTTCCTGTCCCGCCCCTGCGCGCTGTGCAGCGCCCTCTGCTGCCAGGCAGTCCCGGAAGTGCGTGAGCGGACCACGGTCCGGTCCCTTCCGGGCTGCAGCGGGCAGCAGCTGGGCCCGTCATGAGCGACGTGGTGGAGCGGACGCTGAGTGTGCTGCCCGGGCTGCTGGGGCAGCACGACCCGGGCGCCGGGCCGGGGGGCGGCGGCGGCCCCGGCAGGGCATCGGCCACGTCCCGTCTCGGGAGCCTCATCCGGAGCATCACGGCGCTCACCTCCAAGCATGTACGGGATGCGGGCTGCTCCCCGAAGCGGGCCCTCTGCTTCTCCCGCTGCTTAGAAGCGGGCGTGGGCCGGGCCTCCCTCCTCTCTTCCCACCCCTCGGTTGTCCCTGCGGTGCCGGCGCGGTGCTACGGGCCCTGTGCGCGGTGCCGGGCTCCCCTCAACCGCGGCGCTGGGTCCTGCCTGGGGTTCATCCTCTGGAGCTCAGCGTTAAACCGTGCTGCGGTGCTCTTTCGTGGGCTGCCGAGTTATGTGTTACCTGCTCGGTGCGGCGTGGGCGAGCACAGTACTGCCGAGAAGTACTGCTGCCCACGGTGCTTGCAGCAAGCAGCCCGGTGTTACTGCTGAGGCGTACGCTGCTTTTGAGAAGACCATGGAATACTGTGAAATTAACATGTCTTTGACATTTGTTTCATAGTTTGTATCCAAAACTTATGCAAGGTTAAAATAAGTTGATTTTTTTTCTAGGAAGAAGAAAAATTAATCCATCAGGAGCTAACCAGTTTGAAAGCAGCAGTTTCAGCCCCCACCACAACACTTGTAAGTGTGGTTAGTGGTAACAGGCTGTCGGAACAGCAGACCTGAAGTGGTGAAAAGCAGTGTTCTCACTCTTTTTGCCAGGTGGAGTGTGCAGGTTATCTGCATTATAAGGAGGCATACTTATCAGCATTAAAAGGTATCAGTCTCTGGTTTCGCAGCATGGTTAAAACAGTGAGAACACTGTGATTCTGTGTGATGTGTATAAGCTGTAAAGTGCAGTGTGCAGAGCTGTCATCCAGTAGTGTCTGAAATAATGCGGACAAAAAAGCTAGGTGATGAGCTGCTTCCATCAAATAATGTTTTTTGCAGGCTGACATTAGTTTTATCATTGATTTGTGTTGTATAAGCAGCTGTGCTTTGTTGTATGCACTGTAGCTCATGTCTGAATTGCAGGAGTTGATATACTCTGGTTTGAGTTAGTTGATGCATATTTCAGTCCCATGAATGAGAGTTTTTGAACTGTTACATAGGGAAAACCCATCCTAGGTCAGTGTAGTTATTGGTAAAAACCAATGTGCATTAGCAGCGTGATCGTCTAACACTTCAATTAACTCATATTGTTTATCTTAGCCATAATTAATCTTCTTTATCACATGTATGCTAATCAAAATAAGGTAACATCTCTAAGTGTGGAGTATGGGGAATTCTGCTGCTATAGTCAGAAATTAATACTGATTCACAGAAGTGGTTCGTAGCAGAGGAGAAGTTACAAGTACCCTGATTTTAGCAAATAATGTGAAATGCATGTGTGTTTCTGTCAGATGAAGTTCTCTACTTTGTTACAGCAGTGAAGAGAATAAGACATGTCTGACTTAAAAATCTTAATAATTTATTCTTGGTATTACAGAGACTAATGAAAGAATGTATGGTGAGACTCATCTATTGTGAAATGCTGGGGTATGAGTCTTCCTTTGGATACATCCATGCAATCAAGCTTGCCCAGCAAGGAAATCTCTTGGAGAAAAGAGTTGGTATGTGCATGGAGCTATAGCATTCGTAATATTCTCAAACTGTATTTTTAAAGTGTCTTAGAATTTATAATTCATGTAAAAATACAACTTAAAATGTTCCTCTGCTCTCTTGGCCTTGGTTCATAGTCTTCTCACTACTGTTTGAAAATTACTGGCTCCCTGGTTTGTGAGGTGCTTGGTATCTGCTTGTAGAGCAGCAGGCAGGGGGAATCACTGACATCATCGGTTGTTCCTTCATTGTTTTGAATTGTGGCAGCACTACAATAATTTGAGATTTTGCTAAAAAACACATCAAGCTGAAAAAGAGTTTCTGTCATGATCTGGTTTCTTTTCAAGTACATAGTACAAGTCTAGACAAGGATGCTGATACAAGAGATTTGTCAGGCAAATGTTTTTGGTTTTGGTGCTTGTAGGATTTCTATTTTTAATTTAGAAACAGTTGTAGGAAGTGAGGCAAATAAATACAGCAATCCTACTTGCAGAATTTCCTGAGGAAATCTGAAAGGCTGGTTCAGCTGTCTTTGAACTTTCATGCTGGTTGTATTTCCTTGCCTGCCAGTATGGCTATTAACTTGTTCCCACTAGATTTAGTTTGAAGTAGTTGTCAGCCTGTCTCGTTTGGGGAATCTCCTTGCAGTTGCTGATTCAGCTGCCCAGTGAAGACATTTCTTCTTGTTTGCAGAGAAAATGGTTTAACTTCAAGCAGTGTCTGCATACATGGAAGACAATGTCTTGCGGGATATGCTTGTTTGATATCCTTTGTTTGAATTTCATCTGGATCATCTACTCATGTATTGGAGTTTCTGAGAGAATACATTACAAGTGATGATTTAAAGTTGCTTTAACCCTGAGTAATGAAAGCCAGTGCACAGACGTTGTGGTAGGGATGAAGAAAGTCTGTCTTCACCAAATCTGGGAGGGCAGGTGGTAAGCTGATATGAAGAAAACTCTGTGACCTCTCTAAGTGTCAAGAACCAATGTGTCTTGCTAGTAGTCAGGTTGAGACCTTTCCATACTAGGGCGTTTTTTGAGAAGGGTTTGGCAAAGCAACATTGGTTTATATTTATTTTTTTGATGTAGGTGACTTAATGTTCTCTGGATACAGAGCCCCTTAAGCTTTTCCCTGGTAAAAGGATGTTATCAAGTGTGGGGGCTTTTTTTATTGTGTGGGCTTTCTGACGTTGTTTTGTGCAGTTTTATGTGATAAATGAGGATGACCTTGTCAGTTCTCAGTGCAATTTACCAGTTTTTATTAAGGAATTGTCAGTTGATCCAGTCAACATACCCCATATTTACCCCATATTTTTACCCATTGTGAGACTCAGTGAATGAGAGTGTACTGTGTTTTTGTTGTGTACTAAGCTGCTCAAGTTTCACATGGAGATAGACAATCTGGTAGCCCAGAGAATAGTTATTTGTATCTAAGTTGTTCATTTTGATCCCTGAGCCTGGAATGAACTGGGGCGGATCTTTTTTAAGATCTGCTTGTGTAACACAGATATTGTCATGAGTTGGCATCTTCCCCACACCGCTCTCTTCCCCCTCCCCATTTTAAGTCTCTTAGAAAAGAAAAAGGGATCTTGAAGAAAAAGGTTTATTTTCTGGGCTTCTGGAATTGTTTTCTCCTTATTAAGAAATAACAAGGAAGTTTTGGGCATGGAATGATGAATTTACTCTGCTGTATTCCAAGTTGAATACATTGTTGAACTTTATTTGAAATGGAAAGTTGAAATTTTTTTGAAATTGAACTTTATGTTTTTTGAAAAAAGAGAAACAGACCTAACAAGTGTGTTTGTATTGTGGAGTCTAGAGGTAATAATCTTCTCTGTGCAGACAGTACTGGTTTTCCAGGAAGTGATTTCTCATGGTGCTTATAGCTGCTCCTTAGTTGTAACAGTATTATTATGTCTCTTATTTCTCACAGCTTATGTGTCCTTAGCTGTTGAGCTGTACTGCAACTTGCATATAACTGGTTTGTTTCGGAATAAAAGAAAGTCTTGATATGTAAAACATGAGTACCTGTCATCCAACTGTGGGGGTTTTTGTTGGGTTTTTGTAATTGTTTGAGTTAATGCTTCTTGTTTTACAGGCAGTCTTAAGTTTTCTATCTTGAAGTTGCTTAATTGCCTGAAAGTAGTAATGGAGGCTGCTTTCTTTTATAGGTTACTTGGCAGTTTCTTTATTTCTACATGAAAATCATGAACTGCTACTTCTACTTGTGAACACAGTTGTGAAGGTACAGTGGTTTTGGAGGTCTGGGGGTAAAATAATGACTGAGAATCTTAGAGGCACAGGAGCAGGCCCATCCCCATGTGATGCTGAAGTGGGTCCAGAGAGCAGTGAAGCTGGTGAAGGATCTTGAACACAAGTCTTATGAGCTGGGTGGGGTTGTTCAGCCTGCAGAAAAGGAGGCAAGGGGGCACCTTGTCTCTCTACAACTACCTGAAAGGAGGTTGTAGTGAGGGGGGTGTCGGTATTCTCCCAAGTAAGAAGTGATAGAACAAGTGGAAATGGCTTCAAGTCATTCCAGGGGGGAGGTTTAGATTGGATATCCAGAAAAAATTCTTCATGGAAAGGTAAGTTAAATGTTGGAACAGGTTGTCCAGGAAAGTGGAGGAGTTGCCATCCCTGGAGGGTGTTGCACACAGGGACATGGTTTAGTGGTGGACTTGACAGTGCTGGGTTAACAGTTGGACTGAACAATCTTAAAGGTCTTTTCCAGTCTAAATGATTCGATAAGCTGAACTTAGACCAATTCTTCCCTTTTTGTCACACATCTAAACTATGTTCTCATTAATTCTATCTTAAAGTTGTTGCTTCTTTGGTTAGCAATGAAAATTTTAAATCACTTTCGTTGGCTTTTTAATTTAATCTTGGCATTCCTTCTGTTGAAGGCATTTTTTAAATGTTTTCAAAGGAGGTACACCCTAATATTTCCTTTATGAAATGTACCAATTACATACATTCTCAGCTCCAGGAGGAGCCATGCATGCATATTTCAATATAAACTTCTGCTTTTAGCTGACAGAAATTGTCTGTTTGCTTCTTTGAGTTCTTCTGATAATTTTGATAGGAAATCGAAATATGCTTTGGAGTGACACTGAAAGTCTGCCACCTAATAATATTTCAGAGGTGTCATTTTCTTTAATACTGTCTTATTTCACTGATTGTAACAGGACTTACAGAGCACTAATCTAGTAGAGGTCTGCATGGCATTAACCATCGTCAGCCAGATCTTTCCACGGGAGATGATTCCAGCTGTTCTTCCCCTAATAGAAGACAAGCTCCAGCATTCGAAGTACGTACTCATTTACAGAAATTCAAGTGGTCTTGTACAGTTGAATGGCTTCATTCTGTAGGTAGTTTTAGTAAACTGATATTTTTTCTGAGTTGTTTTTTCTAATCATTACCTTCAGAAATTTTTCCTTGTGTAGTTTTTCTCTGGAATTCTTGTCTCATTTATTCGCAGTAGTATTCCAGCCTTTCACTTAGCACTGCTAAGTAATCTTCAAACTGGTTGTTTTTTTTTGAAGCTGCTGAATTAATGACATTTCATATGGCTTTTTGGTGATAAAGGTTTCTTTTTCTTACTCTGCAAGCATTCACACTGATTTTTTATTTTATTTTTTTTTTGACTCCTCAGTAATGTTTCCCTGAAAGCATCTGTTAAACACTGAAACAGAAGTGTCTGGCATCATCTATTTTCTCTTTCATGACCAGATTATGTGCTCTGGTGTAAGCTATGCGGTACAGTCTGAGCATAAATAAAAATTAGTATCTTTCTAGCCCACTTTGCTCCTTCTTTGTAAAGGCATATTGTAATATACAGGCCAAAGACAACTTTACAAAACAGTGTATTTATTTAAAGACTTTTTCATTTTGTAGTTGGTAGTTTATCCACATCTGAGCAAGTGAAGGTGACCGTGTTTTCTTTTGCTGTCATCTAGCAATTTTGCTTTCTACACTATACATGGTTTTTTAATAAGGACATCAGTAATGCTTGTCAAAAACAGTGGTTTTAATGCCTAAATGCCACTGTATGCTTTAAACATAAAGTTAAAGTCACTGATAAGCTAAAACTGGCAACTCTATTTTAAAGTCATTTTAGTATTAAAAAAAAAATCTAATTAAAAGCGATAATGCGTCATGAATATGCTTCTCTTTAACTAGTGCCTGGGATTTGAAGCTGAAAGCTGATTTTGAAGCTGTCTTTTAGCCAGTTCCTCCCCTTTCCTCTTTTCCCAGTTTGTAGTAGGAAGCAGAAATGCATCTGGACATAAAATAATTCTACCACACATTTAATCTTGTATACAAAGCAACATGAAGTGATCCTTTACTACAAGTTAAATTAATGAAGTGTGGGCTGCCTACAGCCACTGCCCAAAGGAGATGCCCATGCAATGGCTATGGAGCTGATGCGAAACTGGAGCCACTTGGGTTATAGATGATGGCTCAGGAGAACATTTTTCTAGGGAGTTTGGGATCCTGTGCAAAGCAAGAGAGCCCTGGGGTCTGCTGATGGATAAGCCCAATCCTGCTGCTCCAGCAAAGGAGATGATTTAACTCTGAAATGGATGAATATTTATACTGCTGTAATGTGGATGTGTGGCAGTCTCGGACAAGGCCTGAAATTTTTAATACAAGTTTAGATTATTATTATGTTAAACTCGGTAGTCTAGCCTGTAGAGACAAGGAGTTGAGAGTGCAATGCACTGATGTTCAGACTGTTGTAACCTTTTCAGTTCTGTGGTTTGCAGGGGGACAAGGGGTAAAGTTTATAATAGATACATGATACACAATCTTTTTTTTTTATAAAAAAATTCTGCATGGAGAAAGGATGGAGTTTTATCAAATGTATGCACATGGTCTTACAATGTTGACCTTATGGTCCAGATGGAGGAGCAGGGTTTGCAATGTATGCATGCTAAGGCTGAGATGGTGTTAAAACTAAACTTTATAATGGTGCATATTCATGGAGTGTTTTGCGTAAGCAAGGGGTGAAATGTGTTAGACATAACTGCCAGGGTCTGGGCAGCAGTGGGCTGCTGGATACCTTGTGTGGAATGAGTCTGTGTCCTTCCCTGTGCCAGATCCAAACAGTTCTGACATGGATAGAATGATCTACTTTGTACTAAAACTGCCACCAGCCTAAAACCGCCACCAGCCAGAGAAGTGCATGCTGCCTTTGCTCAAACTTTTTCAGAAAGGGCAGGAGACATAATGAGTTGCAAAGGAGGCATATGAAAAGGGATATTGTGGTAGAACAGCTGGAGACACAGTCGTGGAAAAAAATTGCAGTGCTGTGTGGGACTGCAGCCCTTGGAGGACCCATGCCAGAGTAGGGGAGCAGTAAGAAGCAAGAATCAATGGAGGAAAATGAGTAAAAAGCAAGAAATGGAAGAAATAAATCATTACGCACTGACCCCAAACTCCTAGGCTGTCCACCAACTTACCAAGGGAATTATGAGGGACAGAGTAACATGGTGAACAAGTGAAGTCAAGACATGGAAGAGGGGATGAAAGGTGCTTCCTTAAATGTCTAATTTTAATTTTTGCCTTCTTTTTATTTTTTTATTTTTTTCCCCAATACATGTATCAGTAATTAAAAGTATATGTTAATTGACAGTAACTTGCACTAAATTAAATGCTCTAGGTTGAGGTTGAACACTCAACAGACTTTGCAAATACAGAATACAAAAAATCTCCAGCTATAACAACAATTAACACAACATCCATATATAGTGCCCTTCAGTATTAGATTAAAATTGTTAGAAGAGATCAGACTCATATCAGCTTTACATTTTGTCTTTTCCAATTCAGTTTCAATTTGGCTTTCCAAAATTCCCTAATATTCACTTTTTCATTTTTGTACATATCACTTTCAAGCAACCATACATTACTTCAGAATTTAAAACCACTTAAGTGGATAACCTACAGTATGTTGATTATTTTCCTCCATTACCTCAGAAACATGAATTTAGGCAAGAGAGCTAGCTTAAGGGAAAGAAAAAAAAAGAAAAAGAAAGATAAAAAAGGGTAAGACAAGCAAGATAATTTCATCATGAGTGACCTAAAAAGTTCAATCTTTAAACCAATCCAAAATCATTCTTTAAGAAGCAAATATTTCTTTTTATTATACAAAAATGTTCTTTTTCAGGGGCACTTATACAACCTTTTGGAATTAATTAAACTCTTAACTGTTTGACTATTACACCACCAGAGAATGTAAAATAAATAAATAAATAAGTCTCTAAAATAGCATAATCCAATCTAAAAATGGAAAAATATAAACAAAAGAGGACTTACTGAGTGTACAGAGAAGTGGCCTACATGAAACCTTCATTCCAATTGCCCTAATTCTTGAGTGAAAAAGTTGCATTAATGAAATGCATTTCCCTAATGCTCAGAGTAATTCAAATCAAAGGATTAAAATTTGCCATATCAGGCAGGACATTTAGGTAATTGGACTTTGCATAGTCAGTTAGTGCTCTGTGTTCAAACTTAACTGTCTTCAAAGGAACGTTATAAGGATTAATAGATAACTTTTGTACAGCTTTCAGTAATGTGCTGGCGATGAGAAATATTAGTGTTATTTTGCCCAAGTAAATTGTTAAATTAAAATATATCAGTTACACCACAGATATAGTTTTAGACTCTTGACAAACCTGTACATATTTGCAAGAGGTAACATGAGATATTTGCTCCTTAGAATTGCCCTTATGGAAGAACAGTCACTGATTCCCCATTAAGAGATTCAGTTGTCTTTCCGGCTCTAAGCCCCAGCTGTTGTAAAAAGGCCAGGATATAAGAAAAGGAAAAGCTGGTGCCACAGTTCTCAGGCCTCTCACTTGTGACAGTGCTAGGCAGCCAAATAAGACTTTATACCAAGAGTTAATAAAAATGATGCAAATTACCCTAGGAATTTTTAGACATTAAGAGCCAGAAGACCTTAACACTTGCATATTACATTCAATTTTAAGACAGCAGTGTTAGAATGCTACACTATTTCGCTGGCATATTTCCATTAAAAATATATTTTTTAAGAACTGTTACCTCTTGGTTTTGAGCCTGATTCTTAACGCTCAGTAGTTACCAGTAAAAATACTGCAAGCAAAGCTTAAAGCTATTTTTCCACTAGTAGTTTTAATTATTTTGTTTACCAATATGTATTACTGAGCAGATTGTAAACAAAATAAAACAAAAACCCAATACCCGGGGGGGGGGGGGGGGGGGGGGGGGGGGGGGGGGGGGGGGGGGGGGGGGGGGGGGGGGGGGGGGGGGGGGGG
>JAVHNF010083382.1:49954-63976 GCA_034783455.1 Micropsitta finschii | reverse complement strand
CGGGAATGGGCCCCCCCCACCGCTGCCCTCCGCCGCGGGTCGGGTTTCCCCGAGTAAGCGATGCCGGTGCCCGCGGGAGGCTGCGGGCGGCCGGGGGGGGGGTCCTGTTCTCCCCGACGGGCTGCGGGGAGCCCCGGGGGCAGAGCCGGGGGGGGCTCCCGTGAGGGTACGGGGGGGGGGGCCCGGCTGAGGTCCCCGCGCTCGGGATCCCCGCAGCTCCTCCCCGGGTCCCCCCGGGTCCAGCCCCCCCCCTCAGCTCCGGGCGGGGGCCCCGGGGAAAAGCCCCTCCCGGGTGCGGGGACCGGGGGTGCTCGGCGCTGCGCGGTTCCCCCCGCGGCGGGGCGGGCCGGGGGCGGGGAGCCCCGGGGAGGCCCCGGGCGGAGGATCCCGCCCACCGGCCCCGCCGCTGCCGCCGGCTCCGGTCCCGCCGCGCTGCGCGGGGCGCGGCCGTTCCCGGGGCTCGGGGCCGCGCACGCCAGGTGAGTCCGCACCGGGACCCCCCCCAACCCCCGGGGCCGCGGAGGGAGGCGAGGGGAGGCGCTCCCGCCGCCTCTCCTCCTCCGTCCCCTCAGGGGGTGAGGGATGAGCTCTGCGCTGAGCAGGGGAAACTGGAGCGGGCCCCGCCGGGGCTGCCGCGCCTCCTCCCCTGAGCCCCGTGCCCCCCGCTCAGCCCTGCCCTGTGCAGTGAGCCCCGAGGTTGTGTGAGGGTTAATTAAAGAGGGGCCGCGGCCGCTTCCAGAGCAGCTCTCGTAAGTCCTACCTGTGCCAAAGCAAAGCCTCTCTGTGCAGGGAACAGGCAGAAATTACCAAGGGGCG
Source organism: Micropsitta finschii (assembly GCA_034783455.1). Taxonomy (NCBI): domain Eukaryota; kingdom Metazoa; phylum Chordata; class Aves; order Psittaciformes; family Psittacidae; genus Micropsitta; species Micropsitta finschii. The sequence goes on along the minus strand of JAVHNF010083382.1, from coordinate 63,160 downwards.
GTACGTGCCGAGAGGGGAGGGGTGTGAGCTGCTGGAGAGACATAAAACACATAGCGTGAACCTCTGTGCCTGCAGGAGACAGGGAGCAGCTGTGGGACAGCCATTCTCTGTGTGCGGCCCGGCCAGCCTCCACTCGGGAGTAAGGTACGGAAGAGCTCTGCTGTCTGCAGCTACTGCGGCCGTACCACAAACCGAGCGCTGTGAGCTCAGGCTTGAAAACGCGCAGCACTGCATATGCCCTGCTAAACAGGTAATTTATCACCCCAAAGCAAAACTTCCACAGATAGCCATTGCACAGTAAAACATTTCTCCTAGAACTGTTTTTTAAAGCGCATAGATGCTTGCATTTACAGTCATATAAGCTATATTAATTGTTAATTAAATAAGCGCTTCTCTAAAATGAGCATCCAAGATTCTCTCAGCCTTATTTGGGATTTCTCTACAGAAGAAGGTTTATTCTGCTATAAACCAAGGCCTGAGTTCAGCTAAAGTCACATTCACCTCACAGAGGCAAGAAAAAAGAGCAGCACCGTCTCTCCTAAGCACCAAATAAGAAAAAACCCACAACCCATGCAAAGTCTGTAGCTCCTGGTGCCCTCCAGGAAGAGGTGTGGTTGCCAAGTAATAGAAGATTGAATTGGGGATGGCAGCCAGGAGTTCCAGAAGCCTGAAACAGACATTTCCATGTTTCTATAGGGTACTACGATTGAGTATACCATTTCCATGTGTTCTGGAAGTTATTCCGATGTAATAACGCCCTTAATTTAGAGGATAATTGCTAAGAGACAAATTTAACTATAACTTTTGTAGCACTTTTTTTACAAGACAAAGCACATGGAGGTTTCAACCTTTCTAGTAGGAAAATCACTCCTTTCTTTTTCTCATCCCCATTGCCATGGGCTCATATCTAGCAGAAAAGCAAATCCAAACCAAGGACAACGTTTTAAAGTGTGAATCATTCTTTTCACATTCTTATAAAGCAGCTTTTCTCTTAAAATGGTCACATTTAAACTGAAGGAGTCCTCTGATGCACAGGCACAGTTTACACGACTTTAACAGGAGTCATGTCTATGTATCCAACTGCAAGAGTTGGCCTTGGAGAAACAAAGCACTGTGTACAATAAATATTCACACTGCTTAAGACTAAGCATATCCATGTAGCATGGTAGACAAATAGAGATTTGCAAAATATGCAAAAAGAGTTTAAAATATTTTAATATAAAATACAAATAAGAATATGCCATGAGATACTTAAAAGGGAAAGACCAGAGGGATAACCACCTCAAGAAGAGGTGATTTTGACACAAGACCTTTCATAAAATTTTGAAGTTCTTCTTTAAAAGAGTAGAAAGACGAAGGATTGTAGTCATGGAGCAAATGAACAGGGATTCGGAGGGAAACAAGCCAGGTTTCAGATAGTTAAACAATGTAACACATGCAAAGGAAATATAATTGTTACAAGAAAGAAAAAGAAAAGCAAACAAGAAAACCAAGCAAAGAAACTGGAGCCTTATAGCACTAAAGCAGAAGGGAAACGAAACTGAACAAACTTTCCAAAATAAGCTGAAAATCGTTAGCATTCTTCCCAAGGTTTATCTGTTTGTGTTTAGTGGTTAGGTTTACAACATGTTTAACATGTGAGTGTCCAGGTATGAAGACTTTCATTGGCGTAGGCTTATAATAACATCTTACATTTTCATCATCTGAAGTGGTTTCTACCTCTATAAAAAGCAGCCAGAGGAGCGATTTGAAGGTGAATGAGAGCTAGGGTTCCGGGTGGGCTGAGTTAGTGACAGTAGCTATTAACTTGAGATACTAGGCAAATCTGTGGAGTGGTTGTAGACTCAGGAAGTCCCATTCATGCAGTGGGTATGTCAGAGGCAAAGCTATCTCAGCTTCACAGACTTGAGTTTCCTCAGTTAAGAGTGGAATGGATGATTCTGAATGACTGTCTTTGAGAACAGTTTTAATACTGACTGCTGGAAAGCAGCATGTAGATTATAACCTGTTACTAATTTGTTGTGGTTCAGTTTGCTACATGCAATATTCACGTACTTCCAGTCTACTTCACTGTGATTACTTGGGGAGTCTCAAAAAATACAAAATGTTTTAAGTGACATTGTATAACCTTCATTGTAGCTTTAGCACATGAAATACCTATAAGCCTTGGAAGGAGGGGTAGCAAGCATTAGTGTAATGCTGACTGGGAAAAGGAAGAAATGTATATACACACACTTTACTACAGAATTTTGGATATCAAATTTTACTCCCTTACTGTTCAAGCCAAGGATTTCTATAAGATAAACTTTGCCATTTCATCCAGGGTTATTCAATCTGAGCCACATTGTACTGCTGCAAGGTTGGGGTTTTTTTTGATATACTATAAATTATTCTCTTATTACCCCGTTAGAGTTTTTTGTTTGCTGGTTTTCTATAAGACTTTGCTTAGGAAAAGCTGAAGTCATGTTAGACACAAAAGAATTGCAGCATGCAGAGACCATGCAGAAAGTGGCCTTGAACAAATCAAGCAGTAGCAACCTGAAAAAGAAGCACTCCAAATATGGAGCATCTTATTTATGTGATGATGCATAAATTATTTATATTGTGTAGTTCAGCTGAAAGACTTTATTTCCCCATGTCACTGAAGTGATCAAAGAAGAGGGGTAGGAATGTAATTAATAGTTTGTTTGGATTTTTTCATGCATTCTCAAATTCAAATTGCATACATTACTTTACAACAGTAGGACATCTTATATATGAAGCTCTTAGAGCAGCCAACTTGGTTTGGTGGAATGGAAACCAAAGCACAGTCTGTTCACATTAATTACTTTTGTTGTTTTATCCTCTGAACAAACTCTTAACTCTTTATTTTATCCATATCCAACTAGGTGTGGGTGGTATTGGGCTGGCTACAGTGTGTACCTTTCTCCACTCTCTTCAGGCAAATAGTGAAGCTAAATCTTGAAAGTCTCTCTCTTCCTTATGAAAACAACACCCAATTTCCTATAGGTACAATGCAAAAGACGCCTCCTTCCAGCAGCTTCAGTTGTTACCATCAGTGCTAGATTAAGCATGTAGTGACTTCATTACTTCCCTGGAAAGGCTGGGTTCTGGAAGCAGATCCATTTAAGCAATTCCTGCACTCAGAAAAATCGGGGGAAGGCAGTCAGGCTGAGACAGGGCTGTGTGGGCTTGCGTATCTGCAGGTTCTAACCCCCAAGGATTTCCTTCTTTGTCTCAGTACACTACAGAATAGACTGTCTGGTACAAACCTCAGAGATGCTGAAGCATGATGGAATAACAGCATATATTTTTAAATACACTCTGGTCTATTTACTGCCAGGGTCAAGCTAACTTAAGTGCTTTAATACAGTTACAAGAGCTGTTATGCAAAGTGGTTTTTGTCATGTTTTACACATGCACACACCTCGTGAGACACACTGCCTGAGGTAAATACATTTTGCCATAGGTGCCTCCACAGTACTGCAAACAAGTTTTGCCTTATTTGTTGACCATTCAATTCTGTATGTAAATCTAAGTTTGTATCTTTCATTTTTCCTTTCTTTCCTTTTTTTTACCACTTTAACACTTTAATTTAAGAAACACGTTTATGTCAAAAAACATACAATTCATTGTAACATCAAGGATATTATCCTCTACAGGTTTGTATATCCTTCCAGAATCAATCTCATCTCTAATACTATAATCCATCTATTAGGCAGTCACTGGTTCTTGGATTGTCCTTATATAAACTTAATAAAAATATTTAATAAGAACATCAATTGCAATAAATTTTGAAGACAAGTTTGTGTGGGAACACTTCAGAGTAAAATTGAAACAGATTTCCATTAAGCCTTGCAGTACTAAATAAATTATTCTGAGAGCAGTACACGATTACCTTTTACTGAAAAAATTGAAGTTCTGTTTGCCTTAATTCACTGAGACTCATATATGAAACATTGTCAACAAACTCTGTACCAGTTTTCAGTCCTCCGTGTGCTCCTACTGTAATTTATGGTATTATAGATATCCAGTGTCTCTGGGCTTGTTATATGAAGTGCAGCAGAGAATTTCTGGTTCTCCAATTTCGCTGCAATGCAGTTTGCTTCTAGGAAAATTCAAAGGCACTCCACTCCCCCATCCAGTTCTCTCAAACTCTTCTCCAGCCAGGGGGAGTTCGGTAGCTTTCCTGAATTTTAGATCTTCATTTGCAGTACTTATTACCAAGATCTCATTTTCTTCTCATGTAAAGAGAAGTTGTGACACATAAGAATGCTGGTCCTAACTTTGAAACCCAAAATGAAAGCAGAGGTCCTGCTAACAGACAGTTGTCCCTGCTCCATGACTCAGCCCATGTCCACTGACTCATTTGCTTCTACACACCTTGGCTGCCTCTTTGTTTGCAAATGCAGTACCAGCTGGCTGGAAAAAAATACAATTAAACAATTAAAATATCACCAAAGCCAGGTAGCTTCAAAGGGATCTCAGTTAAATGGTTAAAAGGGATCACCAATTAATGGTGACATGTATAGCTGTGTTTTATTAGGTGACCATAGCTGTGCTTTTCCTCTGTAGATGGAAATACATTGTAGGGATAGCAGTTAGATTCCCCATGCAAGGGTCAAGAATCAGAGTAACATTCCTTTCATCACAGACACAACTTTGGGAAGCCTCAAAGAAAATCATAAGACAAACGTAGTAAGTTAGTGTACTGCCACGTACCGTGAATATCAAAGCATCATAATCATTTTAGAATAACAATTTATAGATTTAAAGTGAAGTGAAAGGTGCTGCCTGCACAGTGAATAAATTCACAGTATGAGTAAACATTATTTGAGCTAAAACAAGGCAAAAAATAACAAAATCTAGGCTTTCATTTGTGGCTATTCGAACAGTCATTCCTCCTTCATAGACAATAAATACAGCACTTTGATTTACCCATGTATGCTATTTTTGAAACCCAACCAAACTGGTTTATTGGGTTTATTTTGACTTTCTGAAAAAGTCTAACCACAATAAAATCTATTCAGAGCTAAGTACTAGAGTTTAAAAATAACAATGCATACATAGCTCTTTCCTGACAAACATTCTTAGAGCTAGCCTGAATGTATAATTGCTCAGCTGCAAAAAGGGGTTTTATTACACCTGATACAGAGCTACATAAAGAGACTGATCATCTGATCTGGCATGATCTCTCAAGTTGTGCATCGTTTTTCCTGAGCATGGACAATCTCTAGTGTGTATAACTGAACTGCATTCAATGCTGGGTTTCTCTAGAAGTTACTTATTGTAATAATGCACATTAGGATGACAGCAAAATTCCATTTTTCTATGAAGAATCACAAGTGTTGGATCAGTATTGATAGAGTGAAATAAAAAGAGGGGTGGATGTGCACGTATACATCTGATTATATCAGTGTGTGTGTATGTTCAAAACACATGGAGGGATGATAGGCAACAAAAGGTAAAATTAAGAACTTGCCTTTATCTTTTTATAAATCCTAGTTGTTGTGATTCCTCATAAAAAAGCCAAACTTTCTGGTGAGAACCTATTCTTGTCATATGTATCATGTACAGAGACACTCCCTTGTGCTCTTTTTGACTCCACGCTTGGCTTTTATCAAAGGTAGATTCTAAGAGACAAGGGAATCAAAAGCAGTCTAGCCAGCATATCTATCCAAGCAGCTCTCCAGCTCTGCCATTCCCAGGTAAAGCCAGACTAATCAGAATATAGGTACAAGGTTATAAATACCTGGCATCATTCTAAATACCTGGCATCGTTCAAAGGTTCAGTGTATCTAGCAAGAAGACAAAAGTCCATTTTAACCACGTGCATACATTCGTGTACTAAAAGAAACAGAACTCTTATTTACTGGATTCTGCTATAAAAAGCTCTGCAAAGTAAAAAAGAAAAAAAGGATTTGGCTTTCAGCACAAGCCTATTTATCCATTGTCTTTCAAGTTCATCTCAAACAGATAAACAAAGATAAGTGATCAAAGGCATACATTACCTTTGGCAATAGACCCCTGGTTTAGCTAGCCTTTCATACTTTGTACCTCGGTGTCACATACAGAAAGCTGTGCTTAGAAGGGTATGACAAGGGTATTACAACATTATGTTATAAGCAAGTAAGTTCAGAAACAGTCATGAAAATAGGACAACAGTGACAGAGTTTTGCTATTAAGCTGATGAAGCTCAGTAGCTGTACAAGTGTAAGTTCATATCAGAACTGTCTAAAGCGTGCAGGGTTTCAGAGCTAGACTAAGGTCACTGGTGAAAATGTCAGTGTATGCTAATGGGCCCCATCTCTGTTCCAGGTACCAGCATTATTGTTGTCAGCAGCAGAACACAGCAGTAGGCTTCTCCATGTGGAGCTCTGTAAGATGATGCACCAGTGGAGGTTTGCTATTAAAAAAATAAATTGCATATGTATATGGCTAATTTAGTCTGCAATTATAAAAGGGGGGGGGAGGGGGGTGTTTTTGTAAGATGTTTCATGTCATTTGTTGAGGCTTTTGCTGTTACAAATTCATTTCTCTTAGATTAGACAGGGGTGAGATTGTTTCTATCCATCAGGATATCATTTTTCTTCAATGGAAATGTCAGTTTTATTCTATCTATCTAAAACTTTGAATACAAAATGATGTTCATTTTGGTCTTATTTTTGTAAGCGCTTTTTTATTTTCTTTTTTTTTAATTTCTTTCTGCAAGATAATAAAACCCCAAAACAATGCTATGAGCAAAACAACTCAATTATTTCAACAGTAATTAGCAAAGACATCAGGTCAAAGGAATGCAAACATACAAGTCTCTTGCTATGCCTCACTGCAAAACTGTGGTGTGCTGCGTTAGGAGATTTGTTAAATCTTTCAGCAATTGCAGGGAAATAAGTATCAACATGTCTGCTTGTACCCAAGTATTTTTAATAGTTTCAAGATGTATATCTAATACTCAGATGTATTCAGATTAATTTATTCAGACATTCCTTAAGTTCACCTTATTTCTGGTGGAGACAGAAGCTTTCTATTAGCAACAAATTATGTAAGCCTTCCTTTTGCATTTCACCTACAGGGAACAGTGACATAAGGAATTAGGTAACTGCTAAAACATTATTGCTGAGACATCACTTTTAGTTGATAGTCAGGCCAAATTTAAAAGAAGTGTCTTTTGGGGGGCACTAAAGGCCTGTTTTTCATGAAGTAAGTGTTGCTAACATCTTTGTGAGTTACAGAAACCTGATTCTATGTTCACACACTAACATTCAGACAAGAAAAAGAAAAAGGAAAAAAAAGGTGGGTTGTTTTTTTTTTCCCTAACACATATAAAGTTGAATGGAGGGCAAGGAATAGCAAATGCTTGTTACTGGTATAGAATACGCATTGACTTAGAATTCCAACTTGGGGGTTGATGACTTCAGCATATGACTATTTTAATTCTTTCATATATGTCATGCTATTACCTTAATTCTAAGTGAAGTATTACTTGCAGTATAATAGCGTCAGTGGTGCTTTTTGATGGTTCTGTAACTGAAGTAAAGTCAAATCCTTCCTGAGGCAGATAGGGTGAAAGTCCAAAGCATTATTGCTATCTGAGGAGGATCGATTGCAGAGACATCTCCCCAGGACAAACCCGACAGATACACCTCTTTTAAGACTGTCTCTTGAAAATAAGCTTAGGTGGATTCTTTTCCTCCTCTTGTAAAGGCCATATGGTGAGTAAGAAAGAGCATGACCTTATGTTTGTGCATGCAGTCTTCAGATACTTCGATCAAGCACTCTGGGTAAATTACCTGACTTTTTGTAGTTTTCAGTATCACAGGCTTCAGAATTAGCTATTTCAACTAAATATTTGGGTGAAACATTCAGCCCAAAGCAACCAAGTTATTTCCCCAAGAAATGGATTTTGATTTATTGAGTTTTCAAGTAGGGTCATGCTCTTAGCTGACAAGAATGCAGGCAAGATGCTTTGCCTTTCCCCCACCGCAGCCTTCAGCTAGCATTTGATAATGTACACTCAGCTATGCTTATTCTTAAAAATGTATTGGTGCTTATAGACAGGGAATTTTTTTCAGATTTTTATAAGCAACTTCCCAGAATACTTGAAATACAGGATATCTGATATATTATTGTAAATTAAATCTATTCTAGATTAATATTTCACACCTGCTTTGTTTATATCTAGGAGAGTTCAAGATATTTCCATTGAAACCAAAGGTCTAACCTCAGGTTTTAGTGCTATCATAGCAAAGCATATGACTGAGGGTAGTTACTGTTACAACTTTATGTATAACGGCTACACTTTGCCCTTTAACTTCTACAATTGTGCTTTTCTGCCTATCTTCATATACCTCAGAGAGATGTCAGAAGGCAAGGTTTAGCACTGAATTTTGAGATGGTGGAGGGAAAAACCAAAACCACACAACAAAACACCAGAAGCAAGCTAAACACAACCAGGAACACATGAAGGTTAAAATAGTAATAAGAAAATCATTAGCTTTCAGAATCAGAGGACAGGATTTACTAAATTTAGTAAACTCCTTATTAGTAAGTTGACTATAAGAAGGAAAAATCACCTCTTCCAGATGCACCTGGCATTCCACTTTGCTTCCAGGTTCTCTCCAAGGTGGGCCATTACTTTTAAATGCACAAATATGTAAAACCATGTGCCAAGCCTCAATGCAATTAAGTTTTCATTTGAACACACCCTAGAGCAGTCTACAGTATTTAAGCATTATCAATGCAAAGCTTGAGCATCATGCACTACCATCAGTGTAACAGTTTATCCTGCAGTATTCAAAGTGGTGAAATCTGCTATTACAGTATAGCTCAGCTCCTCTGGTACTTGGAGGGGAGTGAATGTTACCACAGGAAAATCTAAGTTAAAGACTTAGAGTTATTGTATGCTTGTATTAGCCAATATTTTATATTTAAACAGTGAGATTTAAGAAGCTTCCATCTGTCAAAAGGAGTGATGGCAGCTAGCTCATGTATTTGAAAACCACAATGAAATCTCCTGTTTAAGTGACGAAAAGATACAATGGGACTGTTCAGGAAGAGTTTTCATTTCTGTAGCAATCCTAGGAAGTCTTTGAGTATGAGTAAGAACAAAGATCTCTTCTCATATTTGACACAATACAGTTCAGATAAAATAATAGTTCATATATTTATTTAATACAGGTTATGTAATTCACTTGAGTATTTAACTTAAACATGTGGAAAATCCTAGTTTCTCTTTGGGACAGGAAGTAGACTCAAGTGATTAAGAATCTGCTGGTTACTTTTCCTGGTAGCTTTTTGTTGCTTGTTTTTGTAGGAAAGCTCCAAGATATTTGTGTGGCTTTGTGAGCAATGGAAAGAATTTACAACAAAATATGCTGCTGCTGTACAGTGATATAGAACAAGAAATAGTCAAGTAAGGATTGCTGAGACTTCCTTTTTATAAAACAGCTTTTCCTAGAGGAAAGTGGAACTGCTGTAGAACAGCTTCTGTTTGAGGTGACGCTTGCCAAGGAAGCCTATCTTGGAATTTGGCAAAAAGCCATATGTTCTAATTACCTTTACTTTGCAATTTGAGTTCTTGGTAAGAAAGTGCTGCTTGGAAGTAGCTAATAGTTTAGAATTCAGTAATCCTGAGTAAACTCAATTGTTCTGCTGGGCCAGAAACTAAGCTGTCTTTCAAAAAAATAGAACATAAATAATGTTCTACAAAAGAAGACTCGCCAAGGATCTAAACTGCTGGTAGCCAAAGTTGAGCAGTATTATAAATAATCTTTTATGGAGGTTATCAAACAATATTTTCCTTATGAAAATAGGTCATTTTCACATTGAATATGTCATTCCTCATTCAAGGTAAGGAAAGAACAGAAGTTTCAAGAAAACTTTTATCATAGGAGAGAATATAGAATTATTCTTTCACAATAACAACGCAGTAGAAAACTTTCAAAGGAAGAATGGTATTTATATGGTTATTAACAGGGTTATTTACTACAAGGCATAAAACTTCATTAGCATTTTAGAATAGATGAATGTCATTATGAGTATCAGTATGTCATACTGAAACAGCTGTTGATATGCTATACAGTTGTTTTCAGTTACCTGAGCATCTATCTTCAGTCTAAACTGCTTTGTTTAAGGTTAACCTGTACTTTTAGTCTGATTTCCCATTGATACTACAAGAGTAAACAACCAGCAAAAAGGCTTCTGTTATCAGGCAGCTTCAATCACTCTCTGCTTTCAGACATTGCTCTCTTCCCCTGACTTCACTGCTGCCAAAGTTGTTGCATCACCTGCACTGCATTAGGTATATGCCACCCAGGATTCTTTCCCACTGAGAATGCCAGCTGTATTTAGCTGTTGATAATGAAGAGGTTGAACAGAGCTTTTCAATTCAGAGAAGCATTAGAATTAGGCTAAGAAGTTTTTACAGGTTATTCTTACCAGAATTAGATACTATCAGACAGATTGAACTGAGTCAGCCTTTATATTTCATTAGAGAGCTTTTCATTTTTTGGCTCAATGTCCTGCTACAAGCTTTCACTTCCAGCAGAAGTGGTATGAGTACCAACCTGCGTAACAATCACAGATGATGTGCTCAAAGCAAGTCACGAGGCTGGTAACATGGACAAGCAGTTCATGGTTTTTGTCTACAGTTAAAGCTTCACAGTGCGTCAGAGCATTTGTCACGTGGAGAAAAACTGTGGATTTGGTTAGGTTCTTATACCTCAGGTTTTTCCTTTGTGAAGAAAAAGTAGGAGCAGTGCTATGCTTCAGGGCTTAGGTGCCATTGCAGAATACACGTAACAGTCTAATTACATACTGCTGCCAAAGGGACAGTCCCTTTTTCCCCTCTCAGCCCCAGCTGCACGCTTTTTCCCTTCTCTTACACTGGATCTAACAGCATGGTAAGCATGGTGAGTCAGATTTTGTGTTCTCATGACTAATTTCCCAATCCCAGCACTTTTTGTTTAACACAAGAGGAGGAGCAGGAAGGCCCAGCTGGTGGATGAGATGTGCAGAGAATGGAATAAGAGCCTACAGATCAGTTATTTGGTTTGTGAACCTGCAGCCTGAGTAGTTACAAACTCTTGTGACCCCAGAAAAAGTATTTTTTGCCATATGCAAAGTGTATCTCAAAAGCTATACCTTCTTACTCATCTGCTTATCACACTGACAGAAGCAGCAATATCATTATATACAATCAGAGCTTAAGTTGCTAAATTATGGTTTCTTGTCTGTTATTCGTAAATTCCGCCTATGTTACAATTAACTCACCTCTTACACTATAGGTATTGTCTGATTTGAAAAAAGCCCATGTGACTTCTTCGAAAGGGGTATTAAAAAACAATAGGAGTAAACAGAAAGGGTAGAAAGTTTGCTGATAAACACAGGTTTACAAGACACTTGAGACTTAAAACATGCAAAGTGAAAAAGCGCAATATTAGATTGTGAAATAGTAGATTAAATATTATGCAAACAAATGTAAAGAAACAGTCTAGGAAAAGACAGCCTCCATCATAGGTAAACGGGTTCAGGTTTAGCTTTTGTCAACCAGGCAGAGAGATGTGAGATTTACTGTGAATAACTCCCTAAAAATGCCAGCCGAGTCCTCAGCAGTGGTTAAGACAAGAAACAATGTGAGGAATTTAGGATGAGAGCTGAGAACAAAACAGAGGAAAGTAGTTAGTGCATTGTATAAGTTCAGGATGTCCCCACATTTTGAATACAGCATGCAGATCTGTTCCTGTGCCAGAACATATGGTTAATAAAATTAAGAGGAACAGAAAAGGGCAGCAGGGATTTTGAGAGATAGAAACCAGATTCTCCATAAGTGACTAACTAGATTAGGACTCTTCAGCTGGGAAAACAAAAGGATGACAGAGAAAAGTTATTTTTAAGACAAGTACCTCTCATAAACTCCAACTCTGTAGAGTTCTGTTGTAGAGACTAAACACCTAGATCTGAATGAGACTTAAGCAAGCTCAGAGAGTGGGTACTTGGGTGTGTATTTACAGGCATTTCCTATGCCAGGTTCTCACAGCACTTCACAAACCACAGCAAATCCAGTGACAGATGATTCGGAAGAGTGCTGTGAACAGGCAAGTGTTTTGCCCTGCTGTGACCCCCCATGCTATAGCAGTCAGTGACACGTCTTCCTGAATTAAAGGCCCAGTTACTATTTCTGTATGTTTGAAAGTCTTCTATAGTGTTATGCTTCTGTAAGTTGCCTTTTGTGGTTTGTGCTCACCTTGCTATGATTTTATATTGAAAATGCCAGAGCCAGGGGCTTTTAAGTTCTCAGCAACAAATTACTCTCTCTGACAAATGACTTCTTGCAGTTCATAGGGCTCTTTGTTCTGCCCTTCAGCCTTCTTAGGCTTGGAGGTAAAGACCCTTTCAGTTTGTTTGGTTTGGTATTTTTTTGGGGGGCATTGTTTGATTGTTTTGAGTGGGGGTTGTTTGGTTTTAAGTCAGTAGATGATGTTGGGTCTCCGGTAGAGCATCTTTAAACTCTGAAGCACCTGCAAGCATTTTATCCTTTCAGCTGTTATTGGAAATGAAGACAGATTGATTTGCCTAAGGGCACATAGTGAATGAATGAAGGGGATGGGAGACAAAGTTGATGAGCAAAGGCTGGCAGTTTGATGTTTTAGTATCCAGCCATACAACTTCCTTGCCATAATTCTTACTGTAGAACAGCAGTTATCCTGCAGGTTCACCATGCTGCCAGACATAGCTACGTGAGATAATGCTAGAGCCGAACGTGATTGATATATACTTACACATGAAGATTTTGATTTTGTGTGATCTCAGTACAGACCACAGTTAAAGCAGAGCATGTACCTATTGACAGGGTACAACTGGAGAGTTTTAGGACTCATGTACAAAGCAGATGCCTTCCATTTGTGTAATGGGACTTCTCGCATAATTTGACTACCACATTTAGAGACATCAGTGAACTGAATTGACAGGCTGAGAGAGCTGGGCTGGTTCAGCCTGGAGAAGGCTCCTTAAGGGGAGACCTGAGAACAGCTCCAGTGCCTAAAGGGACTACAGGAAACCTGGAGAGGGGCTTGGGACAAGGGCCTGTAGGGACAGGACAAGGCTTTAACCTTGCCAGGTTAAAACCTCTGGCTTTAACCTGCCAGAGGGGAGACTGAGCTGAGCTCTTAGGCAGAAGCTCTTCCCTGTGAGGGTGCTGAGGCGCTG
>JAVHNF010083382.1:14311-26986 GCA_034783455.1 Micropsitta finschii | reverse complement strand
GGTTCCATCTCTCCTTTTTCATTCCTGGCACAATTAGAGCTGGTTTGGGTATATTCTGCAATGTGAGCACGTCTCCTTGGCACAGGTGCTGTTCAGTAGTCATATTTGCTCAACTAACTCTAAGTGATGCCACCTCACACACAGGCAGAAAATGCTCTGCCTTCACTGCGTTGCTGTGGCATGAACTTGGAAGACATTGTAGAAGTGTGCCTGTGTAATCTCCTGCTGTATTCTTGTCCCCTGATTTTTCAGTTGCTCTTTTTAGCGCACCTGTACCACAGTTCTTCTTGGCTCTCCTTGAGCCTCCTCGTTCATGGTGGTTCATTCTTCATTCTCGTTGTCCCATTTAGCAAACTCTTACAAGGAAACACAAGAAAACTGATATTATTGACCTCCAACACTGAATATCATGGTTTAGGAACTGCTGTTACCACTCTGATGCCTCAATGCCTTGTCACGTCAAGCAGAGCTAAGGTGGAAAGCTCACTGGTCTCTCACAGTGATGCAACTTTTCCATAGAGTGGCTCTCCTCATCGAGAGTTTTCCTGAAATGACCCAGCTCCTGAGCTTTCTCTCCCTGCTGCTGGCGAGCAGCCTTATACACCTACTTGAAAGTGCTTCAGACCATGGCTTGATGGGGAGCCAAGGGTTCTCACAATGTCCCACTGGCAATTTACCCACTGACTTCCTCCTCTTAAAGACACTGATGTTGATTCGTGAAGGGAGGTTCTGACCTGCTCTTTGGTTTTTCCTGTTTTCTAGCATTCAGGACACACACAGATTATGTCAGAGAGCATGAGCTGACGCAGCAGCTGCCAGAGAGCTCAGAAGTATTAACCCTGTCTCAGAAAGCTCTCTACTTGGTCCACAGGGCTTGGAGAAGGCACTCAAGGCAGAAAGTCCAGGGAATGCTGAGAGTGGGCTGGTCTCTGCGGAGCTGGAAGCAGCTATGGACTCTCTACCACCAAGGAACCTCAAGGTTAGCACAACCCAAGGTGTAATGAGCATTGTAAAGCAGGTGTGACCACCAGGACAGAACATGTGACATGATAGAGCCCACGTGACACCACCGTGGGCTCTATCAGCAGGGCTCTTCCTGCCTGGGAAGGAGCCTCTGTGGGAAAGCAGGGATGGCCACAATACAAGCCCTGATAGAACTGAGACTCAGAGTATGATTTTGGGATATACATTACATCCTGTTTAATCAGTTACCTTGATAAAAGTGATTTTAAGTGTGGCATGTGTTTATACACAGCTTTGAATTTACATAGCAGTGCATCTTCTATGCTGGGCAGGAAATGCAGCCAGATATTCTAGGAAGCCTACATGGCAGCCTTAGTTATAAGATATAAAAAGAAAACAGAGTGCTGCTCAGATGACTTACCAGTAAGGACTGAGTTACCACGAATGGTCATGATTCATTGACTTGTGCATTTCTGTCACCAAGGAATACAGAGAAGCGAGTCCATGAGAGCAGGACACACAAGAAGCCTTAAGCTCTTAGCATGTAAATATTTGTAAAGCAGACAGTGAGTCCTATGCATTAGGGTAAACAAAAATTCTTCTGGTTTATTCTCACATGCAAGTGTATTTTATTCAAACCCTAAGCTGTGTGCTGTGTAGCTGCCACTAATAAACAGTTTCTTTACAAGTAATCTCTAAAGAAAGATTGCTTCCTACCTACCCTGGCATGTTGCTCTCAAGCATGTTGCTCTTTACTTCACTGGCTTATTCTTTCTTTCTTTGGACATGGTAAAAGCTTAATCTGGGGATCTGTATTGTGGAGAAGGCAGGTTTTCAAACCAGCGATGTGAAGAGAGTCGTGGAAGGCATAGATAATTTAAGTTCAAATCCAAAGGCTTTTATTCAGTCCATCAACCTTAATTATGATTTTGAGAGGGGATGAGCATATCCATGCAGTCTAACTTGCAGTACATAAACATGGGGGGAAATCCACTTCTTGGGGAGAGTCCACTTCTTTCTCTATAGGAAAGAAGTGGACTCTCATTTCTTAGAGTTACTTTCTCAAGCCTTGTCTCTCTCTATGAGTACAGTGTGCCAGGATTAGCAGAGCCAAACCATTTGACATTAATTCCTTCAGTGTGAGGGTTTTGCTTTAGACTGAGAAGGATGTGATCTGCTCTCGCTCTTGTTTCACTGGGAGTGAGAAATTACACATCTGTCAACTGTTAACCAGATTCAGATCTCTGAGCTGGGGTGCTCATGGTTTTCACTGACACATCTTTTAGATGCAGTTCCAAATCATAATTGACAATGTGTCCATCGTTCATGCCATGAGCCAAAAAGCCTAGATATCTTCTTCCATAAGTATTTTCTTCATATAGAGAAATAGGTATACCCCTGTTTCTTATGTAGTATGATCTGAACCTATCAATAGTCTGAACATTGATTTATAACATACATTTTACATTTCCTTTGTCTTCATTGTTCATGTGCAAGCAAATTACCTGAATTATCTGTAACAGGTTTGGTGTTGATGAAAAGACATTATATATGTAAAGAATATTTTCAAGGAGCTCAGTTCCCTACAAATACCATTCTGTTATTGACTTGGACTTGCTGCTTGAATGTCCTTACTGTATTTTCACTTGGCTCCTTTCTCACTGTTGTCAGGGATGATTTATGGTTGCTTATTCAGATCAGAAGCCCAAGCCCGAAGGAGGCAAGTGCAGGTATACAGACTTGGGCAGGGCAGGCAAGCAGATGCCTGGATGTCTGTAGCAAATAAGAATCCTTATTATTAATATATCTAATACATTCTATCACTACTAAAATAATCAAGTATCTGATTCCAAAGGAATTAATTTTTAGATGATACAATTTATTACAGTATTTTGTTCCAGAATCAAAGTAAGCTGCCCTATCTGCTCTCTTTTTACATCACTCTTATCTTCTGATAGACTTAACTGAATTCCACCTATTGACTAAAATATGCCTTATGCCCTCATTCTTATGGATTAATACTCAACAAAATCAAAAGCAAAATAATATTAACAGAATCCTGGATTTCTTAGAGAAATGACTGTTCCGGCCACTTCGATATTCTGGGATGATGGAATAACTTAATATTTTGTTTGCTTTTCTTACACGGGCTCTTGACAGCCTGGAAATCTCCCTGTAATACATACTGCTTTATAGATAGAGACACTGAAAACCAGGAACCAAGTCTGAGCAGGGGAGTGAACTCCCATATGACTATTACATCATGTAGAAGTATCACCAGTCTCTCTCTCTCTTAGAAGAGAGCAGTCACACCTTATTACTAAATAGCAAACTAGAGGTTTTGTACAGCTGGGACAGGACTGAGTGTAAAATGACAGCCTAAGACAATGATGAAGTAGTATCATTTTGGAGAAAAAGAGCTCTTCCATTTTGTTTACCTCATAAAACTGATGACAGAGTACTTTTGATGATTCTGATCCTTCTGGGTGAGCCAGGGTGTCATGAGTTCATTTGTGAGTGCAGCAGTATTGTTGGGCTTCAGAAACTACCCCAATTCAGCATCTCAGTAGGGGCACAGCCAGGGAGAGGATGCCAGCATCCTCCAAGTCAACAGTTACCACCAAGTTAGTTACAATCAGGACTTGTGGAAGAGAATTCTGGGTTATAGTCTCAGACCTCCACCATCATGTAACCAAGGATGAATTCTCTGTGATGCCATTAATAACATAATCAAATACTATCAGATGTTATACTATCAACATGGTCAACATACTAGCCCAACTGCATGGAGCAGCAGTAAAGATACATAGATGATTTGAGAATTGTGTACTTGCTGTATATGTATGACAGATGTAAAGTATTACCAGAATAGGTCCTTTTAAGTAAGCAGAAGTTTCAGTAAAGACAATGAAGGAGTGGCATACATACTTAGATCAGGCCAGGAGTTCAACTGATTTGTTGGAGAACAGTCTTTAGACTTTCATTGCTGTTCATTCTTGCTTATCCCATGCAATAGATATACATGGGAAAAGTAACCATAAAGCATATTTACCTTCATGATCCAGGTCAGGAGCCAGGATGAGAACAAAGGCACTCCTTGGTGCTGATAAGGACTGCTTTGTGGTTGAAACTGGATCCCTGATGTGCAGTGTCTTGTTTTATGTGGTGGGGCGGGAGGAGTCCCTGGCCTCCATGTTCTTCTCTTATCAGCTGGGAGCAAGTGCTTGAATCTGCTAGTGGAGACTGACTCCTGATGGGGCTCCCTTTGGTTTGTGCAGCAGGCTAAAAAGGCTTCTTGAGGAAGTTTGCTTTGTGAGGGAGTTTGGAGGCAGCGTCCTAATTTTAGGAAGAATGAAAACTAATACAAATCAAGTCAATAAGATTAGCTTTTTATTTCTTTAGATGTATATTTATAGAGATCTATGTGCGTGTGTGTATGTATATTTATATATGTCCTATGTTATTTGCAAACCATACAGGTTTGCAAAGGTATTAGTAAGTGAAACTCAGTAGACTATGAGTTCTATTAATCAGTCTAGCTTCCGTCTCTAGAAAGAACTTGAGGTTATGGAGACTCCAGTCCAAATTCAAACAGCAGTTACAGTTCAGATCTAATCATTCAGCTACTTAGTAACAATAAGAACTTTATTTTTTGGAATCATATATTACTTGGGGTTTATCTATATATTTTGGAATCAGGTATTACATATATCACTTTACAACCATAGACAGACCCTCATTTGCACAACGGGACAGTCAGGGCCACCACCAATATCCTAGCATGGGGCTCCTTGCACAGACAGATTCATTTGATTCATCACAAAGAATCTGATCCAAAGCCACAGAGCCTTTATTTTTCTCGTGTGACTTTCCTGAGGCTCTGTGTGTTGGTCGGTACTTTCCTTACAGACACCAGAAGGGGGGAAGTGAAGCCTTGTGGTGATTAAAAACTGTGGGACAGGTTAAGTTGTACAGCTACTGCAAGAGCTGGGTACAGGTGAGAAAAGGAACCTTTTGCTGCTTTTGAGTTCAGATGAGCAACAGCCTGAACTGGTTTTGGTCATTCCTTGCTATTTACCATACAAAAAGTTGAAAATCCTGGAAAACAATGAAAGTTTTCTAACAATACTAGTTAGAGTGAGCTTTTCTCCGTTCATTTCTAATGTTCAGATTATTTCATGCTAGTGACAGCTTGGTATTTCTACCACTGACAGTAATTGTAAGACATGTTCCTGGTCTAATGCGACACTTTGAACCACAGGATTTCAGTGCAGTCACCTCAGACCATTCCTGATGTTCTTCACGTAGATGAAGGGTACAGAGGACACAGCTGATGAGTGTTCACCCATATGAAAAGCACCACTCAGCTGAGAGTTTCCGTCCCGGGTAGGGTTAAATGAGTTTCACTTATACATCTTCAACTGCTGTCTATGAAGCATGAGTCAGGAGAACCCTGCTTGACTTCAGTCTCTCTGGGGAACAGGCAGACTTGGCAGCTCAAGAAAAAGCTTGTTTAAGGAATGAACAAAAGACAGGCAGATTGAGGCAGTCCTCCCACATTGTCACTTCTAAAGTCACTTTTAAGATTAGAAATGCACTTTAGCAGAGACTGTCACCTGCCTTCCCGTCTGTTTACTGTACACATTACAAAGGGCAGTTATTATTGCTTGCTCTCTTTCTCAGACCTGGGTGTACCTTTTCAAAAGACCTTATGGAAAATGCCTAATGTAAACCAAGCTCCCTCCTCTGAAAGCCTGTCAGCTTTCTATCTATTGTTCAGCAGAGCAGTGGTTATCTGACACTGCATACCAGGGAGGTGAAGTGAATGTCAGCTCCTTTAAAGGCACAGCTACCTGGAGCATTGAAGATTGAGTCTGCCCTTCATATGTGGTTACATGAGGTCTTTTTCAAAGTCATTACCCATGACTCATTATATTGCCTAAACGGTTTTGGCTATTTCACGCTGGGTCTAAATTCCACGTAACACCTACCCCTGAGGCTTTTTATATAAAGGTAACTGGGCTCTTGCATGTATGATAAAACATGCTGGTCTGCTTTGCATATTTGTCTGCTCTTCAGCCAGTCTGCCTCACAAGGCCAAAGGCATGCTCCTGACTCAGGCCCTGCATCTCTTACACTTTGTAGGAGTCCTGTCTTTAGCCAAGTATCCAGAAGGGACTCAAGGTAACTCAGTGGTGAAAGAGGCTCTGCAAGGTACTGAGGGCAACTACCAAGCCAGAAGTGAAATTTTAACTTCAGTTCAGTATTAAATCAGAAAACTCTTTAACTTGGAGGTGTTCCTGTATCTCTGGAGTTTCCGTGTTTCATGTCCTGTATTTTATGGTATATGCGAAGAGCAAATAACAGTAACAGCTGAGGTTTACCTTGCAAAGGGAAATGCATGGCCAGAGCCAAGCTAGCATGAGAGCAACCTGACCTTTAGAAACGCAGTTTTTACATGCTCAGTTTGGTTTAGGGGTCATTCATCTTCCTCCCAGACCTTCTTCACAGCTGTAGACACTCAGATGGGAGAGCTTTTGCACCATCTTGAGGAAGGAGCTATTTGGTTTGTGCCTCCAGATTCTCCTCGGAGCAGGAGGGCTGACTGTGCAATCTGATTGCTGGTGTTTTGTGGCACATCTGCACCAGCCCCAGTAACCCTATGAGAATCACTGAGAAAATGCCTCCAAAGCACCCTGAACCAGTCCAGCCACATCCAGTCCCAGGGAGCTGGTCCTCCCCAGTCCAAACACACTTCTGGAGAGATGGCTGAAGCCCATTAGGAGCTTTCGGTAACCAGAGGGCAACATTTTTATCACAGCATTAAAGTCCGTTTCCTTCCTGCTCCCTCTTTTGAATAATTTGCAGCTGAAAACTCATTTCACTTGGTCTTTCAAACACAAAAGTTGGCCTTTGATCTAGAACTAAGCATGGAGAGCTCTGACCCAAGAGGAATGTATTTATTAAAGCTAGAAACAATAGAAGCCAGGGTGTTAAACTGACTACCAACACCATGTTTTTAAACTACTGCCTGAGTTTGCTCAGGTTGTGTATAAAGCTTCAACTTATGGACAAATATCAAATCTTTTCTTTATTGGAGCTGTTTCTTTTTGTGCAGCTCTTCCCAAAATCAAGAGTCAGGTATTCTAACAGTTTTAATTTATCAGCAGCTTTTGAGTCCCTTTGCTCCCCTTGCCAGTGGGCATTCTGTAAGACGTGTCCTAGGACATAAGCAGCCAAAGAATGAAACTGAGGAAGCTTCCAGCCCCTGCGTTGCCTCAGTCACCTTTGAAGTCTTTCCCAGAAGGCAGGGGTTCCTATATGGAGGGAGATGCTGAAAAGCTTTGAGGGAACAGTTTGAGTACAAATGCGCAGATCATTCCTACCTCATTGAACTCCACTGAGGATTCAGTGATGTGGATGTACAGATTCACTGTGGCTCAACTGCTGTTTCATCCTAGAGTCCCAGTCAAGTTAATTTACTACTGGGTTTCCTTTTAGCATTGAAAGAAAACCAGGGGACATGTTCAGCCTTGAGAGATGGACACGAACTGTACCCAGTTTCTTCTAATGCTGCTCTAGTAGTTCTTGTATCTTCAGATGCCTGAAGGCAGGCAATCTGTACTTTTGGTGTCAGCCCACAGAGACACAACTGTGGCAGGCTACAACACAGCCCACTATTATTTCATGCATTTCCAGCTGAGAAAAGAAAGGAAAGAGCAATCACAGTGATCTTGAGACAGCCACACAGGGCCCAGGGCTATGCAGTGCAGACTTGAGCCAGTCTGCACCAGCTGGCCAAGGAACTTGGATTCTTTTCCCCGTATGGTACATAAAGGCAGGATCTCCACCAGCTGGAAGCAGTCTGGTACAGTGTGTCACAGCCATTCCCATCTTCCTGCTGGGAATGTGGAACAGCACAGTACATAGTACAGTACTCAGAGGAATGAGGTTCAGAGGTTTTGTGCTGCTCAGTTTTACAGTCTCATGTGAAACTGGTGTCTTGGTGTTAGTCTGGGGGTTTTTGGTCTAATAGGGTTTATGTCCTTCACCCATGCTGTATGCACAGAGAGCCAGGAAAATCAGAAACAGATTCCCTGGAACAACAGGCTCCCTAAAGCTGCAGTCTCCATTCTCCAAATCATGTCTGCTGCCCCCCTTATTCTTAATAGTCATATAAAACATCCTGAACAGTGACCAAGTGTAGGACAGTGCTGCACAGAATGAGGTAAAATCAAGCTGTCTGACTTGTAAAGTTGTACTGGTTTAGCCTTAGAATTTCAGTGGGAATAGTTTTTGGCTGAGTTTTTGGTTTTCTATCTGGTCTTGAGAGAGCTTCCAGTTCCCGGGCTGTGAAGCCTGAACTGTGGCCAAACTCAGAGCCCCAGATATCCAGCTTCTGAAGCTTTTAAGTTGAAGACTTAAAAGTGTGTGCATCACTGTGACAAAGCAGTGCAATGAAGAACACTGAAAGGAGGAGATGATTGCTTGTGGTGAGGCCAGAAGACCAAGGAAAGAAGCCCATCCTGCTTAGCTCAGCTGTGCCCTTCCAAACCACCACCAAGTGACTCTTGGCACATGATGGCAGCTCTGCTGAACATACTTTCCCTAAGGAAGCAGGATGAGTGACATGAGCCCACAAACACAGCACATGGGGCGTGAGAACACTGCACAGCCAGATGTGACTCATGGGCTACCCCAAGGAAACAGGAGCCGCTCTGAAACAGGTTGTGGGGCATACACTCAGTGACAGCAATGCTCTCTTCAGCTTCATTCTCACCCTGCCTGTTAGCTGTAATAAAGCAGTCAAATGTCTTTAACAGATGAATTATGCATTTGGGGACACTAGCCTAGTTGCATTTGCACAGAACTGGGCATAACAGCTTTGTATTTTTCTTTGTCGTTTAGTAAAGGTTTGAAGCCTACCTATGGTAAAGTGCTTAACAGTGACTGGGTGCTTTCAATACGCAGAATAAGCATTAGATATCAGAAACAGTAACTGAAAAAAGACCTTCCAGTCACAAGGATCCAATAGGGATAAACTTGGAATCTTTTTAGAGAGTCAGTGCTGAGGCAGAGAAAGAAACATACATCTGTCTAAGTGCAGATGACTTTAATGAGGCTGTACAGCTAATAATAGATTCTACTAGTTGCAAAGCTGTAATGCAGTTAAAGTACAAATGTTCCTACTTTCTTGTCCAACTGAAGATGCTGTGCTGATGCACCAGCACCACCCAGTAACACTCCAGTTCCTTCCAAGATTATTTTTATAGATGTTCCTCTGGTGAACAGTCTCTTAAAGTTTCTCACCCTTGGGAAGTCTGAACAAGGCTTTGCGCTGAAGACAGACCAAGCCAGCCTGGGGTCTTGCATCATATTCTCATTGTTGCCATATTTTCTTTCCTATGCACATCAGTAGCGATTTCAAATACTAGTTCAAGTGTCCCAGCTTGCATGGGGAAAGCTGCATTGCACATCTAGACTTGGAGGAGTTGGACTGGACACTGATCCCTTAAGGCAGTCTGCTACAGTAAGAGTGTGATCTGATGAACCCAGTCCCAGTGCCTCAGATCTGGGACGCAGCAGAGGCTGGTGACTGATTGAATGGGGACTGCATACTGTCCTGAGCACATGCTGGATCATTTTGGAGACTCTATTTGTTGTCTGAATTAAAACATGCATTCTGCATGGACTTGCCTTTTTTCCAGTGGCATAGTTACAGACTTGAGCTCAACAAGAGAACCAGCGAGAGTAAATCCTGCTCACTGAACTCATGACTCAAAGCAAGCAGTGACTTCCCACGTATTCTTACACCGAACAGTCGGAATGCCAAGAGCCTTGTTTGATGCCATAGGCCAGCAATGTGATTTTGGTTGTCAGGAGCCCCTAAACAAAACACTGACATTCTTGTGTTGATCCAAGGTTTCTAGCTCACTTTTTGATTACAGACTGGCCTGGAAAGAATTAACAATAATTTCCCTGCTGCCCTGCAGCAAATTCTCCTACAAAATATCTGCAGGTAGCTAGAAACAAACACCTCCCAAGGTATAGGAGCATGGGGAAAACCTCTTCTGCAGCTAGCAGACAAGCAGGAACAAATACCTCTGCTGGTGGCTGTGTGTAAAGTTACTAACGGTTATGGCAGTGCTGGGTGAAGGAAAGGGGTTAGCAGAAGGGTTGAATATCTGAACCCACCCCTTCAGATCACTTTATTCAAATCCTGGATCACAAAGGGTCTTTCTCAGAACATTTAAAAACAACAGAAAAAGCAAACAAATTCTAGAGTTCCAGTGCTGCGTTCATTGGTAGCATGGGAGTGCTGGAGCTGGCATGTCACGCTCTAGACTAAAAAATTCCAGCTACAAGGATATAAAGAACATGTGAAAGCTTCTGCAGCCAAGTGCTTGCAATCCATAAACCACAAACTGTATCTGGGCTTGCACAGCTGAGAAGCACTGTGATTCATTAGTGAGTGCAGCAGCACATGTTCGTAGAGCACTCTTTATTCGGAGATGGTTTGGAGCCTGTGTAACTGCATCACGCATGAGCCATTGCCATGGCTGAGCTGTTCTGAGGGACACAGATGCAGTTCAAAGACATTGTCATAGTTGTGGTATTGAAGTGTAGAGTCCATGACTCGAAGTATTGTATACCTGTAACAAACTGTGAGATAAGGCCTGGGAAGCAAGCACAAAGATTTAGACCTTTATACCTGCGCCTCAGCCAGTGTAAAGAGCTGAAAGGGAAAAAGTCACTATGAAAAACATAGGAAATGGAGCTGCATTTCAGATCCTGATTCTCAGCTGCAGGGACTCGAGTCTGACAAAGCCGAGGGCTCCAGACAAAACAAACAGACAAAACAAATACCTGGTCAGAACAAAAGTACTACCAGTAAGCAGTTACCATCGAACTCTAAATCAGAGTTTCACTTCTTGGAAGTCATTTGTGAGCTGTCCCTGCAACAGAAGGTTACAGTGTGTCTGTGTGTGATGTAATGGTTCTGGCACTAACAACCTGCTGGGAGCTAGCTCTGCTGGGATTATTTCATTTACAATAACTGAGTTCATCTATAGTGTTGTCCAAATGAGGACACAGAACTAGAACGAAATTCTTTGGACCTCAGGTCCAGTTCTCCTATCATAAAAAACAATGCTCGTTATCACTTAGGTGATGACCTGCCACCTCAGATCCAAACTGGTTTGAACCCTGCCCGACTCTATAGGGCAGCCTGAAGGATAACCTAAGACTAGCTGCATGAACAAGGCTATCACCGTTTCCACTGTGACTGTTCATGAATATCACCCAGTTGATAATATAAAATTTGACTTATTCTTTTGGGGATTTTAGGCTGTCTCCTTTAATATTCAGATGCTCATTCAGCTGGTGATGTCTAAAACAGAAGATAGCAAATATGCAGTGTACAACCAAGTTGTAGTGACTTGACTTTGAGTTGCACAAGTAGTGGTAAGTAGTTGAAACCAAAATTTGAACATATTTTTGTAATGGAAGCCCATGAAGTATACGCTGATGGAATGATTCTAATGCCTAAATCTCTCAGTTTTATCATTCTGTCATTTGGTCTGTTCCCATGAGTCACACAGCACAATCAGACTTAGAATTCTAATGAGTTTGAAAAGCTAGCAATCATGAGCACTTGGTATTTATAGAATTGAGAAGTAATTACTAGTACTTTCAATGGAACAATTTCAGCTTGGTGGAACTTTTCCATCCAGGACAGTTTTCCATCAGAAAATGTTGATTCAGTGGAAACTCATTGGGCTATTTCTGGCCAATCCTTAATCTCAGCATCTCTCTTCATGCTGATGTTGAAACATATCCCACTTAATTGATACTGTGGGTGACTTCTTCCTGCTCATTTTCTCCTTCAGCTCAGACCCAGTAAACTGTAGGTCTTTCTCTGGCACTCCGGTACTGTGCTGGAAATTTGTAGGTACAACTTCCTTTTGTAACAGTAGTTCCAAGTACCAAAGTTCTGCTTCTACTCCAAAGCAGCTCACAGATATGAACACGTGGTTGTTGCTGCTCCATCTCTTCTCAGTTTTCTCCATTTACTGTCAGCTGACATGACCCATGGTGCATAAATTGGATTATCACCACTTACATCACTAGAATATCCCCTCCCGCCATTGAGAGGCTCCTCTGCATTCTGGGAATGCCATTATCCATCCTTCCACTTCCAGGGCAACCTCTGTCTGTATTCTGCATTGCAAAGAGCAACTCCTAAACACTATGAATACTGCTGACTTCTTGTGAATCTGAGCAAGGTCACATCACTCTTCAGACTTTGCTAGCTTCTGTGTCTGCTTAATATTGTAGACAAAACTTCCCTTTTTACTTGTAAAATTACTCATCCTTAATCTTGTTTCAGACTGTCTCAGGCTTTACTTTGCCCTGCTGCTTACTTCTGCTGCAGTGCTAGTTGCTTTTGTTTCTTTACAATCTCATCATATTGGCTGCAATAGCTGCCTCCTGTGCAGCTTCCCTGGGCCTCATTAACTCATGCTGAAGTTTCATATTTCAGATGCCAGTTTTAGGCTTTGGTCATAATCTTCAAAGTAGTTAATGGATCAAGCTTTAGCTACATTAAAGGCTGAATTTTGATCTGTGAACCATCATGACAGCTGCATTTCCTTGGGGCAATGTAGATTACAAAGCCTAGAAGGAAGTGTGTGGAAGGGAGGAACAAGGCAA